>CAUHTR010004528.1:0-17154 GCA_959609185.1 Schmidtea polychroa | reverse complement strand
ATATTTTCGATATTTGTACTTCGTCTCCATCTAGACTATCTTTCAGGCGTCTCACAAACTTAACACAAACTGAACAATTTTTAAATATAATAAAAATAAGTGCCAAATACCTTCGCAATTATTTTCATTAACTGTAGCTGACATTACATAGTAAACAATGATTAGAAAAAAAAAATTGATAAATTTTCATTGCAGAGTATTAATAATTAATAATATAAAAAAAGGATGGTTTGTTAAAAAAAATAATTAGTTAAAACAAGTTTAAAATACTTCAAACTGACGTATAAGTTTTGTTTAAAATGTAAGTAACGAGTATTGTAAAATTAATTTAATATTATTATAAATGTTGAATTAAAATTTTCTTAAAATTCCAAAAAAAAAAAAAATCTATTATTAACAGAAAACAATTTTTAAAAATAAATAAAGTTTGAGTCAATTTGAATTTCCTAGAAGTATCTCTTAAAACTATATAGGGAATTGTCTTGTAACAGTTATTGATGTATTTGAATTTATTTAACTTGAATTAAAATATAATATTAACAAAATGTATTGTGAGATTTTGATTGTTGATCTAACCATCTCTCTATAACTACCCGGGCTCAACAAAGGGGAGTGTCATCGTAGGTCAACTAGGACAGTCATAGTCACCGCGAAATACGCTTGGTCAAATAATACGCGGTCATAAACAATCATGGTTCTTGTAAAGTTATTATATTTTGTTGTTGTAGTTGGTGAAATTTCTGACCCTTATTTGTATGTTCACCAACATATAAGTTGTTTTTTTTTATTGTGTCCTAATTAAATTCATTATCCTCAAAATTTCTTAAGGTATGTTTCATAAACTATGGCTATGTTTCACTTAATTTATATTCAAACATTTTAGATGTGGTAGTGTATGAACAGGGTTTAATAGATTAACGTATGATTCCAGATGATTTATGATCGTTTGAGGATAGAAAGTTTGTATAGGCATAGTTGAGAAAGTAATTATAATAAGGGACCTGCGTAAATCGGACATATATCTTCTAACGATCGTCCGTGGACCCATTAGAGTGCTCGACAATTACAGTGCAAGTAGTGCGCTCACTTTTTGCGAGCACTCACCCTCTTGATACAGTACCAACGTTGATCGTTCAACGGGTATCAAGCGGTAAACAATGTTGTATCTTGGGTTACGCTGGTAACAGCACTAAAGAGCAAAATATTTGATCATCAGTAACCCACCATACAAATTTGGGGGCTCAGCCGGGATCTTTAAACTTTCTTGGTAAAGAACCTGTAAGTAGACGGGAATGCATAGCGTTTTTATGATCAGGAAATGAATATGCTTTATGCAAGAGGTAAGAAAGATTGTTTTTTCAAATAAATAGACATGATGTGTGAATATGCGTGTATGATCAAAATGAATGTTGAATGTTGTACATAATAAATAAAAAGTTTTAAATTATGTAAATATAGAAAAATCGATGAAACTAGGTATGAGAATAATGTATGAGCGTTCCGTGTTGATGGGATAGAATGTTGATGGGTAAGAAATGAAATAAAAATCAAAATAATAAAAATTGTAAATATAAACAACTAATACTTTGTAATCATAAGAAAATAATAAAAAATTTCAAAAATAGGGAAAAGGGGGGATAGAAGATAACGGTATATAGAAAAAGGGGATAAAGCATAAAACAGTGAATTGCGAAATAGAAATAGATAGATGATGCAATTAATTAAAAATAGGGGGAAGATGTTAAACTACGTTAAAGATTAAAGGGGATATTGAGTATTTGATAAAAGGACTAAAATTATGGACAAGCTGGGATCAAAAGGGTTATGTAGACTAAGATAATAAACTAGAGGGAACGGATAAGAATGCGCGGAACATCATTTAATGGATTGGGAGCCTAAACTAACAGGGTTTAAACAGCTATTGAACTTACTTAATTTGAATAAGGAAATAAATGGGTAGAGGTAAGCTAATTAAAGGGGAATAAGAACACTTAATAAAATGCTGAATTAATAAATTATAACTTGATGGAATTAACCGGCTACATTATAAAGAAACTTGAAAATTCGTAAATTTAACTAACAACTCACTACAAAGATTGAATTGAAAAGCAGAGCAGTTGGCAAACATCCAAGAAGGACTGATCTTAAAACCAAGACCAGTAGATGATGAATTGTGTATAATGACGAGAATTGCTACACCAAATGTGGAATTAACTACTCAAAGAGTATATCAGATTCAGAATTTACGTTTAGATAAGGCCAAATTTAACATCAAATGGCAAGAATTAAAGATAAAAATTTAAACGGTTGAAGATGCGATAAGAGAGGCGATTGATAATGAATTCAAATGTTGTGTGTGTAGAAGCAATGAGATAAAAATAATGATGGTACCTTGCGGACATCTATGTTATTGCCAAGATTGTGCATTGAAACTGAAGCGATTGTAATGTATGTGACGCAAACGTGAGAGAAAGAGTAGTAGTGTACCTCCTTGAAGGAGATGTAGAAAAATTAAAGATGATGAAATGAATTGCAGCTGAGTGTGAGTCAGTAAAAAGTTAGTAAAACTAATTCCATAATAGCAACCGAAAGGTATAAAACATACGTTGAACATAGACATATGAAATACACAAAAGCCGTTAAATAAATAGACAAGCAACACACAAATTAAATTGGCGAAAGCCGTGAATTAAATACAGGACTGGCTGGGATCGCATCAAGTGTGAGCTGATCTATAAGATCAGTACGATTACCATTTTTTCCTGTTTTTTTTTTATTTTTGGCATAGAGAGACAGGACCATAAGGGGATGAGACGCATATCGTCCCTACGATGCTTACTCGGATGGGGAAATCCTGATCACCTTGATGAGAAGAGTATAGTAGGGCCCATCGCAAATGTTGGGGAGTTTCTGTCGAGTGACTGATCACCATTTGTGGGAAATGAACCAACGCGATTATTATATTTTTTGAATTTGGGAGACTAGGACAAACTAGAAGGGTAAATAAAAAGAAAAAGATAAAAATAAAAATTGAAAATGTGCACCAAAAGATTAAAAATTTTAATTATCCGAGAGCAGCTGCGGATTTGAAGAAACCGTTTTTGGACTTCAAATCGGATGAGGAGTACTCATTGATATGAATTTTTCCCTAGCGAGTGATGAGGCACCCGAGTACAGCGGCTAACCACCGGACTGTAGTGTCCAGGAGATTATCAGCCAAGGGACTGATGATGCTGGATCACCCAATACAAAAACCCGGATACCCACACCGAGTATTGGGTGCATTTTATTTGATTGGCTAGCGGGACTTGATACAAAAACCCGGAAGGGTAGCGAGCGAGAGAGACCCAGTTACCTACACCGAGTATTAAGGAGCCCAGTGAAACGGTTGTGAGATGCGGGTCAACCGGTAAAGGACTCGTACTCAACAGGCAACCAAGATTGGACCAGTTGTGAGGCGGGAGACCGAGAGTCAACTGCATATCCAATTTCCTTTTATCTTCACTAGTCGGGAGATCTGGTTCATCACTTTTGAGAATCAAGATCGAGGCGATTAGGTATTTCCGTGTTTTTTAAATCCTGATAGATAGGATGTTTTTTTCTTCGTGATTATTGCTAGCAGGGGTCGGTACAAACCCGGATGCCCACACCGAGTACCGATAGGCCCAGTGAAACGGCGATGAGATTAGGGTTACCGGTATTAGACTCTTTTCAATAGGCGGCCAAGAATTGAGCTAGTTGTGAGGCCTCAGCAGATTAATAATTTGAGTAGGAAGAGCCTTAAATTTTTAATTGGTCCGAAAGTCAACTGTCAACTCAATTTAATCGCGGTAGGGACGATAGTAGGTGTAAAAACCGAAGGCGTCTGGGGGTTGAAGAAACCTCATTTAGGGCATTTCAAACCGGTCAGGGACCGAAGACCGCGAATACGGCGTAATGGTGTAAAAGCCCAGGCGTCTAGGAGTCGTAAAAGACTTCAATTATGATTAAACCGGCCGGAAGCCGATGCCGACGCGGAGGTCCAACAAACCAAAGCGTTGATGGGTAATAGTAGAATATATGGCGTAATGGTGTAAAAGCCCAGGCGTCTAGGAGTCGTAAAAGACTTCAATTATGATTAAACCGGCCGGAAGCCGATGCCGACGCGGAGGTCCAACAAACCAAAGCGTTGATGGGTAATAGTAGAATATATGGCGTAATGGTGTAAAAGCCCAGGCGTCTAGGAGTCGTAAAAGACTTCAATTATGATTAAACCGGCCGGAAGCCGATGCCGACGCAGAGGTCCAACAAACCAAAGCGTTGATGGGTAATAGTAGAATATATGGCGTAATGGTGTAAAAGCCCAGGCGTCTAGGAGTCGTAAAAGACTTCATGAGATTAAAATGAGTTGATTAAACCGGCCAGGGAGCCGATGGTAATTGAGTGAAATGATTTAAATGAAATAAGAGAGTTGATTAAACCGGCCAGGGAGCCGATGGTAAATAAATGTAGACGCAGAGATCGCGCGAACCAAAGCATCGATGATTAACTATAAACAAACGATTACGATGAAATTGATTAAATTGAAATAGATTAAGTGCGACAAAGATGTAATGATTAAAGGGAAATTATGATAGAGCGCCGGCACAAGAGAAACTGAAACCGAATTTTTGAATGGGGAAAAGCGAATGAGAAGATATTAATTAAGTTACTGATGAGTTTTATATGTATATGACTAATGATATATATTTTTTAATTATATAATTGATGTTGTGATTATATGATAGATAATTGATACGACGATATAGATAATTCATACGAGTTATAGATAATTAAAAATGGACTTAAATTCAAAGGGGGTGAGTAGCAAAAAGTAAAAGCGTACCATGAATTAGAAAACGAACAGCGAGAGAAATAATGAGTAAAGAGTAGTATAAAATAAGGAAAATAGGGAAATAAATGAAGGGTAGGATAAAATGAATAAAATATTATGATATGTACTAGGAGTGTTAATTATTTTAGAATAAAGCAAACAATTCAGAAGGAAGTCAATAGAAGCCAAGAATTTAAGAGTAATAAAGAGAAATCAAAAATTCAAAAGAAAACAAATAAGGAATCAAGAGAATCAAACGAGGATAGAAGAAAGGTAAACAAAGTCAAATTAAATACCAAGAGGAAAATTAAAGCGTTGGCCAACAAAACACAGTGAAATTCAAAAGAGATTATTAAGGCGAGAAAAATTGATAATAAAGCCAATCGAACGAGATTGCAGAGAAAAGGGGCTCTAGTTTATTAGGAAACGCAGAGAGACAAAGAGCCAAGAGAAACAGAAGAATCAATAAGAAACCAGCGTCAATGAAAACATTATTTGAATCAGACAGTTTAACCAACGAAGGTGAAAACAGCGACGATATTAAAAGAAACGAACTATATCCGGTAACTGATATCAAACCAACAGACAAGGAAGAGCGTAGTTCAGGCATAACAAGTTTGTGTCGAGATATGATGTTAGACGGAAACCAAGGGAACAACCCGAATGGGTCAGAGTCAGCATACACACCAGAGATAAACCATGCCAACGTCAATGTTGGAGAATTTAGAGAAAAATTTCGAGGAGAACCATTCGATGGGAATATTAATGAACTAGAAACGTTTATAAAAGAATTCGAGGTATATATTACGATATGTCACTGGCCAGACATAGTCGTACGAGAGCGAATACCATTATATTTAAGAGGAAGTGCACAAGATGTATATTTAGAGACAAAGTGTGATGCAACAAAACTAAAAACATGGAAATCAATAAAGAATTTTTTAATAAAAACATTCGGTAGCAAAAGGGGAAGGAAATCGCAAAATGTTGGATTTTCTGCATCGAAAGCAGAAATACAATGAGTCAAACGCACTATATGCATGTGAATTAAGACGACTGGCAAAAGAAGCATTTGATTCAAATCAAACAGTTCCGGAAGACAAGATAATAGCCGTATTCGTAGAGGGTTTGAAAAGAAAGGATATACGAGCAACAGTGGGGTGCCGAGCACCAGACACGCTTGAGGAAGCATTAAAAATCGCTAATAAATGCGAAAACTACTTGACTCCAGTACAAGTAGCAGCAATGGCAGCAGTACCAATAGCTACAACACCAACAACGACAACCGAAATTAATCAAACCAACAATGGAAATCTAGGAATGAATCAATTTATCTCAGAATCGCAACAGTTGTTCAAGGCGCCGTAAACGACAAATCCGGATAACAGAGGTAATATTCAATTTTACACTAATAATTTCAGGAACAACGAGAACAATAATCGGAAGTGTAACATATGTCAACGACTAGGACATTGGAGCAACGAGTGTTATAAGACAAGGATGTGCCAAAATTGCGGTAAAAGGGGTCACACAGAAAAAATGCCGAGGACCAATGATGTTGATGAGAGGAGGAAGGACTAGAACCTGCTACAGTTGCAACCAACTTGGACATGTGGCGAGAGAATGCGCGATGAGGACAAAACATAATCAACAAAGAGCAAACGATCCAAGTCAAAATATACAAATCAACATCATGCAGGAAATTAAACAGTTGAAAAAGATGATCCAACGGATACCAGAGGATATCCAACAACGACCAACAAGAGAACAACAAGATCAGCAACGAATCGAAGGGCAGAGACCACTAAACGAAGAAGCCATAGAAATTCAAAAAGATGGAAAAAGCGAGAAACCAACACCGGAAGAATAAATATGATGAGATTAACGAACAAAGGGGAACCACACACTGCGGAGCAGTGTGTTAACAAGGAAGGGAGCGATATGACCGTAATCAACGAGACAAAAGTGATAAAAGAAAATGTGTCACATCAATTGACGGAGCAATTGACAGAACTGAGTAGCGAGGATAAAATAAAAATAATACAAGGGTTCACCAAAGAAGAAAAAGAAAAGAGACGAAGAAGAGATGAAACAGGGCACGAACCAAAAAGCAACGAGATTGTTACAAAGAATCGAATTCAAAGGGTATTACTCCAAAAAATTGAAGATAGAATTAGAAGAGAAGAACCAAATTAACGGATGAGCAAGTAAAAGAAAAAGTAAAAGACAACTGGTTCAGGAAAAAGGAGTGGTTCGAAAAGAAAGAACCAAGTAACCAGAGCCAATATAAACATGCTGAGACAAATACCGAACGATCAGACGGACCAGGAAGACGAAAAAAGTGCGGTGAGTAGCCTGAGAAGTGAATTATGTCAATCAAGTGATGAAAATAATGAACAAGGAAAACCTCAAAATAACGAAGAGGGCGAGAGCGACGATATGGAATTACTGATAGAAAATGACGATGAGGAAATATCTGAAGAAATTTCCATCACGGTATCGGAAAGAGAACGAAATGAGAGCTATATTAACGAACCAACATACAGAAAATGTATAAAACTGATAACTCAAGCATACCAGTAGGAAGGAGGTATATTAACGGCAACATGGAAAGATTTGGCGACGAAATATAAAGGAAAATTGAAAGAAGTTGATCCAGATCAATACCAAGTGAGTATTCAACACCCCGAAACTCAGATGCAGATTACTGAATTAAAAGTAACAAATATCGATGAACTGTATAATTGGGTACAGGAAAAGATGGGAACAAGTCATAAGAATAAACAGCTATATGATAATGGTTACAAAGTTAAAATGAGCATACATCTAGTAGATATGATGAGATGGCCAAACGAAGTTAATATCTTAATCTTAAAGAAAAACAGAGATAGCATATCAGTAACGGAAATACTGAAGAAAATCCAACAGATATTCAACAATGAAGTGGAACCAGAAATAGAAAAGATTGAACGAAAGATTATGAAGGAAAATCAAATAATCTTAGTAAAACAAGCAATCGATCAAACGAAGAAATATATTAACAGATTGAGAGAAAGATGGCCGCAGCTAATGAATCAATTTGTTAAAGACGTACGGGATACTGAGATTATGGGATTTGAAAATAAACGAGTAACGGAGTTTATATCAAAATATGGTGAATACGAGAGAATCAGATGTGAACAAGAATTACCATGGCCATCCAACAGAAAAGTGACAATAGTAAGAGAATCACCGAAGAATAGTCATTTAAATAAACACGAAGAAATGATCAAAACAGCAAATGTCGAAGACGACATTTTTGGAAAAGGCCGGAGTGGAAAAAATGACAAAGACCATAACGACAAAAATGAGGAATATGACGGGAACCCTGAAAGGAACAACGGAAATGGAAACCCAGGCGAACGAGATTATGAAGAAGACGAGGAGTCAGAAGATGACGACGAAGACTTGAAGGATACTGAGGACAACTCAGACGAAAGCGAAGACAACCAAGGTAATGAAACAGAGAACGACAAACGAAAGGTCCCATTACATAACATAGTAATGCGGAAGAATCTGAACCAGTCACTCCTACTACAAATTATCCTAATAATATTAACGTCAATTTGCCTAACAGAAACGAAAAATACGCGAATTATGAGAGGAAATCTGAAAGAAGGCGAACTATTCATGATAAAAGTCAGCGGCAACGACGGAAACGCGGTCGGGATATGCATCCAATTGATGGAAGGAACCGGAGTAAGTTGTGATTTTAGAACGATAACAAAAGGGAGGATTTTCAATAGTCAAAATGGAGAACCTGAATTATGCGGAGACTACAACATTTGCGAAGACATAACCTCAGAAGAAAAAGAATTGGAAAGAGCTAACGAAACCGGAGTACATGTCCAAATTAAAGCTATAATGGAAGGTATCGAAATAATAGATAAAGGAAATCGGCCAACGACGCAAATATGTATTAGAGATGACGAAGACATATGTATAATGGTGGACATGGAACGAGATCGCGAATTCTTTTGGACAAACGTAAAACCAAACACCAACATTGTGGTATGCGCAGGTACCCAGGCAATAGTGGTATGTAAAGCAGTTAAAACCGCGCAAATAAAAAGCAGGCCAAAAAGTATGGCTAGTAAACGATATCAACCAAGGATAAAACCGGCAATTAAGAAACCCCAGAAACAATCCCGTACGGGAATGATAAGAGGACAGCACCAAACCAAGAAAAACACAACAGTAATATGGATCAAAGATGAGAGACGAGAAGTACTAGTAAATGTCGAATTCAACAAGAAAAGAGAAGAAGTAATCATGGTCAGAAACCAAGGTGAAGAACCAATAGTAAGAGTATGTGTACTAAACAGGACAGGAATAGTCGACTGCATGGCAACACTACTTGACAAAGGTGCAGAAGTTAAAATGACAATAGGAGAAAGAAAGGGACGATACCACATATGCGTTCTTAAAAACGGAAGCGATTTAAGTTCATGCCAAGCAATAACCAGACAACGACCACGGATGATAAACATACCATTGGCAACCAGAAAACCAAAAGAAGTGGAAAAGCCAAAAGGAAACGAACATCTAACGGCAGAAGAAACGAAACAGTTATACCAGATGCTCAAGAAAAATAAAACACAGGAGGCAACTACAACAGAAACTAAAATGATGATAACGACAGGAAAATTCAACAACAAGACACTGATAACCGTTAAAATGATGTGGATCGCTAGCGCAATAATGAGTGCAGTGATAACATCAATAATAATCCAATGGATAAGAACCTCCAAAATATGTAAACAAAAACCTAAAGGCAGAAAAAGATGACCACAAGTGGAGAATTCCGAATATGGTATTCCAACAGAAAACCCGAATCCAGAAGAGTACGAAGCGATTGAAGATCCAAGGTCAAGCAGACTATGGACGCAAGAATTACTCAGAATACAAACCCTAGACGATTGGGTAAACGAATTTGACATATACCGGCTAACGGATGAAAGATATGGGGGAATGCGCACATTGCATTCAGGTCCCGTGGTAACAATGGTATAAGAAAGTGATGAGTCGATGTAAATAGTGTGTATATAAACGTGAGGGTAAAAGTAGTTTAGTAGATTAGTAATATGTTCAAAAAAAAAAAAAAAAAAAAAAAAAAAAAAAAAAAAGGTACAAAAAAAAAAAATGTTATTGAATTGGGAAATCAACCACTAGTAAATATTAATTAGACATAAATAGTAGAAATTGATACAAGTACAAGATGACAATAATAATAAAAATCTTAGAAGAAAAAAAGCAGCGAATAATGATGACTGTCAACGAATGTCCGAGCAACTATGAAACAAAGACGCTCGAAGAAATAAAGGAAAGGGTAAATAACGCAGTCAAAGAAAAGCCAATTACTCAAGATGAAATAATAAAAACATTGAGAGAAATATAGATGGAAATAATAACAACTATGAACAAAATCCCGATGAACCATGAGACAATTACCAAAACTTTAGAAGGAATAAAGAGGAGAATATCAACTACCTTCAACGAAGACTTCGCATACTAAAATGTCCTAATAAAGATATTCACAGAAATCTGGAAAGGAGTGATGACGACAGTCACAAAACCCTACACACTAAATCAAATAACCTCGAAGACGAACTCAACTCGAATGATACAATCCAACTAATGAAAACAGTGAGCATGTTGCGAGAGATAAAAAAGGAAGTGACAATCAAAACAAGGTCAGCAGAGAAAATAAAATTTGAATGTAAAGAAAACCCCGAATCCATAACAGTACTAATCCTGTTAGCAGCGAATCTCATGATAAATAACAATACTGAGCTTGATAGCCCTTAAACCCATGAAAGCACCAAAACTCTCAAGTTGAAAGAACAATTCCGAAGCATTCGCATTCTAATAGAAGAACCACTACCCAGAGACCAAATCTATCAAATCTATCTTCTACAACCTTCAAAACTAAAGCAGTCATCGAGATGAGATCCCAAACAACCGAGTGTTTAAATCCTGATATAAACCGACAATGATCCTGATATAATCTGACAACGATCTTGAGTTGATTGACAATGTTCTTATTATGTGTTGACAATGATCCTGATTCGATTGACAATGATCTGAAAATGATCTAGATGTGATTTAACAATGATCCTGACATGATTCGACAATGATATGATTTGACTATTATTGTGATTTGATGCCAATATTATATATTACTTTGATATTATTTGAGCATAACAATTTGATTAAATTTTGTGTGGACCGACCGTGGTCTTCTTTCTCTTCATCTTTAAACCAATCTGTAGCATGTAGCGTATCATTAGAAACTTTTTATGTATGTGGGTATTGAGGTCACGACCCTGTAGCTCGTGGACCCAATTACATGTAGGCACTTGTAATACAGTGCAACCAATTCTGTCTAATTATATCTTGAACTTTGGATTAAATTGCGGGTCGCAATTTTATGGGCCCCCGAGTGTTTTATGTTGGGCTAGAACTGATTTCTGAACCCAAAGTTAGGAATGGGACGAAATGTGTCAGTACACAACACGCATACCCAGCATTAAGTTTACTTAAATAAAAATATATAAAACACCAAGTAAACAATGATAATAGAGAGATAATATACCCAAAAATAAAACATCTGAATTAAAAATAAAATAAAACACGAGCAAGAAGTATTACACGAAAACTTACTCAAATATAACCGAAAGACATAAAACAACAAAAAACAAATTCGAATAAAGGCGATTAGAAAAAATTAAAAAATAAAATTAAAGAAAATCTTCATAAAATCTTACGTAAAGAAAATTATATCGATATTTTGAATAAAAGTCCAGAACAATTCATAAAAATGGCGAAATCCATCATGACCGCCAAACGACCCAATAAAATTTATAAAAAATAAATATTTTAGTTTAAAAAATAAAATTTTTAGAAAAGAAATCATAAAAAAACAATTTAAAAATAAGAAATAGATTAAATTTAGCATGAAATGTTCTGGAAATGCTGAAATCCATCATGGAGGCAAATTTAATAAAAAATAATTCAAAAACAAAATTCCAAAAATAAAAACAAAAATTATTACTGAAAAATCGCCATCAAAATCGATAAAAAATTAAAATCGAATGTTCGAGAATTAAAATAATCCGAATTTGTTTTACTGCATCAATGCACGCATGTATACTTACACGTCAAACAGAGGCTATATAAACTAACACATTTCGTCACTTTTTAAGCAAGGAAAAAAAAAATGCTAATGCTTACTCTTATGCCAAATTTTTGATTTTGATTTTTCCGAGATTGTAAGTAAGGACGATTTCATTGTGAATTATAAATTATTATTATTGAAACTTTGTTTTCATTATTTCTATTTAATATTGGAGGTGTAGATTTGAATGAGATCGTCGGTTATCAATGATTTTGAAGCGAGATCCCAGCCAACCCTGCACCTATGCACTTTATCATTTAGGAATGCACAGTTCATAATGATTTCGGGTCCTCGACCCTACATGCACTAAAATCATAATCTTAACCAAAGGTCGCCACGAACTATTGGTGTCTAACCATGAGTAGGGCGTATAAATCCTTCTTGGTAGTTGGCATAGTCACAGGGACTATGCGGACGAAATAATTATGGGAAACTAATTGTGGATACATATTACAATAGGGCCTATCGTACCGTACTCAGTGTAGTCGGGAAAGTAGGTAAATTTTAATTAAATCGACCTTTTCGTTAACTTACATACCTAAATTAACACTTAAACTATACTATTTTGCACACAACATTAGGAACTGATAAACGGGGAATATCCCCTGACTCAAATTTCACACAATACAACATGCTAGTGTAGCTGGTTATTTCTAAACGAATCCCTCTTAAACTATAAATTCAATGTGAACCTAAGAAACTAATTAACTCAAAATAACAGGGAGATCCCTGCGCAAAATTTTTTTTAAGGCAATTAAAGACTTAAAAATTTTGAACCATTCCCTGTAAGAATACTGCAACCTAAAGTTCATGCGATGAGTAGGACCTAAGATGATATAATCTCAATCGCACTGGTAAGCGAACTAATATCTATAGATGCCCACAAAATAACCTATTTTGATGCAAACTAAATTTCTCTATCGTAATGGTCTTGGTATGCGCAAATTCCCGTAGACATATTGATAAAGTCTCTTTAGCTATAAATTACTAATATTATATCTATAACTTATAAGTTCGGGCAACATCTTCACATTATTCTACACTAAATTGAATAGACTCTAATCTAACTATAAAAATACAAATCGTAAACCCATAAAAGTATAAATTATTCTCTCAATTTCATAAAAATGTGGATTGTACTTATAGATTTTATTTCTTCAAAATATAAATTATGATTAATTATAAAGGTATAAATTACAAATTTAATTTTTCAAAAATATAAATTACCAATTTATATTGACTGTAAAATTATAAATTATAACTCTAAGTTAATTACAAAAGTATAAATTATAATCCTAATTTCATAAAAATATAAATTATAATTAGTTATAGAAGTATAAATTATAAATTTAATTTCCTAAAAATATAAATTACAAATTTACATTGACTATAAATTATAAATTATAACTCTAAGTTGATTGTAAAAGTATAAATTATAATCTTAATTTCTTCAAAATATAAATCATGATCTTAAAGGTATAAATTATAAAATTATATTAGTCTTAGAACATAAACTATAAATTTAACTTAACCTCATAAGAATATAAATTATAAACTTAAAAGTATAAATTATAAAGTTATATTAGTTTTAAAAATATAAATTATAAACTTAACTTCATCAAAATATAAATTATAAAATTATATTAGCTTTAAAATATAAACCATAAATTTAACTTCATAAAAATATAAATTATAAACTTAACAATATAAATTATAAAATTATATTAACTTTAGAAATATAAACTATAAATTGAACTTCACCAAATATAAATTATAAACTTAAAAGTATAAATTATAACATTATATTAGCTTTAAAATATAAACCATAAATGTAACTTCATAAGAACATAAATTATAAACTTAAAAATATAAATTACAAAATCATATTAGCTTTAGAAATATAAACTATAAATTGAACTTCACCAAATATAAATTATAAACTTAAAAGTATAAATTATAAAATTATATGGGCTCTAAAATATAAACTATAAATTTAACTTCATAAAAATATAAATTATAAAATTATATCAGCTTTAAAATATAAACTATAAATTTAACTTAACTTAGATTGCCTTTAATATCATAGTTGAAAATTTTTCATCAAAGACCCCCCATAAACCATATAGTCATCAACTACCACCTAAATATACTAAATTAGCTTATCTTAATATATATTTAACTTATAGTATATTTAAAATTCTAAATTGGAAATGTTCATAACTGACCCCCTCAAAATTATACAGTCATTACCCATTACCTAAGCATTTTAAATTAACTTATCCTAATATATATTTAACTTATATTATATTTTAAAATATAAATTGAAAATTTTCATAAATGACCCCCCTTCAAATCATGTAGCCATTAACTATCCCTTAGGTATACTAAATTATATCATCTTCGTATAGAGTTAAATTATATTTCAAATCAAACCAAAAAAAAAAATAATTCCATAATTTTTCGTAAATGATACCCCCCATATGTGGGAATCTTGTAAAAATATAAATTTACATTTATTATTATTATTAACATTGTTATTATTATTATTATTGTTATTATTATTATTATTATTATTATTATTATTATTATTATTAGTATTAGTATTGTTACCAGTAACATTATCACTCTCATTATTATTATTACTATTATCATTATTATTATTATTATATTATTAAAATAATTATCTTTACTTCACGAAAATAAAATTATAAAACAAATTATTGATTTTGGGATTCCCCTATCTCTAAATTTAGTTTCAATGACCCTACCTTCCAATGAAATTACGGAAAATCACTAAAATCTATTTTTAGTAACACCCCCCCTGAAAACGACATCAATGTCATTAATTTAAATTATATCCATATATGTATATATGTGTGGGTGTATGTGTATACGTATCTATAGGTGGATGTGTGTATGTATATATAGATTTTAGAAAATAACCAATACCATAATCTTCCCCTCAAGACCCCCTGTGGAATAATTTACACAACCCCTTTAAAGTAATAAAGATAGAATAATTTATAAAAATTATGGACAAAATTATGTTCAAATCAAATCAAAAGACAAAACCCAATAGTAAAATAAATTTATTAATTTCAATTACCAAATTTATTTACATCATTGTCTCTTTGAATCATATTCATACCAAAAGTCCTTCGAGCTCAGTTGAATACCATCCCGATGAAATACATTTCCTGGGGTTGGAAAATGGAAAACTTATATTAAAATATCTTTCAGAATTTCTTTTAGATTTCCACAATTAGATAATTCCAAATTATTTCTCACAAATATATTCGATCAAAAAGAATTTTAATATTTTATTTAATTACAACATCCTGAATAAAAACTCAAAAAGAAAAAACTCCAACTGCAAATCGGCTTTATTTCTTTGCTTGGCTGCTTTAAGATCATAAATGGGCATTTTTCATTTATTAATCGGATAAAATCAGTTTTTCTGTACAACCTTTACATTCTTCACCCCAGCTTTCTAATATTTTTTGAGATCTTTGACGCGAGCTTTGTTTAGATTAATACCCGTAAGATCAATAAGTTTGTCTGAAAAATAGTTGAATTAATATTTAAAATCTTAACTGAACATACCATATTTTAATTCACAAATTTGTGAATCCATTGCTTTTAGTTTTTCAGACTTTTTCAGCGGGCATAACCCAACTCAAAGGCTGAGACAAATGTTTTACAATATATGCAGTAGATGTTACCAATCCTCCAATATAATAACACTAAAAATAAATTACAATTTTATAGTAATCAGTTATAATACCTTACCAGACTTTATTCTTTTCCTTTACTTGTTTTGCTCATCTTTTTGAATTTATTTTCAATATTTTCGATATTTGTACTTTCGTCTCCATCTAGACTATCTTTCAGGCGTCTCACAAACTTAACACAAACTGAACAATTTTTAAATATAATAAAAATAAGTGCCAAATACCTTCGCAATTATTTTCATTAACTGTAGCTGACATTACATAGTAAACAATGATTAGAAAAAAAAAAATTGATAAAATTTTCATTGCAGAGTATTAATAATTAATAATATAAAAAAAGGATGGTTTGTTAAAAAAAATAATTAGTTAAAACAAGTTTAAAATACTTCAAACTGACGTATAAGTTTTGTTTAAAATGTAAGTAACGAGTATTGTAAAATTAATTTAATATTATTATAAATGTTGAATTAAAATTTTCTTAAAATTCCAAAAAAAAAAAAAATCTATTATTAACAGAAAACAAATTTTTAAAAATAAATAAAGTTTGAGTCAATTTGAATTTCCTAGAAGTATCTCTTAAAACTATATAGGGAATTGTCTTGTAACAGTTATTGATGTATTTTGAATTTATTTAACTTGAATTAAAAATATAATATTAACAAAAATGTATTGTGAGATTTTGATTGTTGATCTAACCATCTCTCTATAACTACCCGGGCTCAACAAAGGGGAGTGTCATCGTAGGTCAACTAGGACAGTCATAGTCACCGCGAAATACGCTTGGTCAAATAATACGCGGTCATAAACAATCATGGTTCTTGTAAAGTTATTATATTTTGTTGTTGTAGTTGGTGAAATTTCTGACCCTTATTTGTATGTTCACCAACATATAAGTTGTTTTTTTTTATTGTGTCCTAATTAAATTCATTATCCTCAAAAATTTCTTAAGGTATGTTTCATAAACTATGGCTATGTTTCACTTAATTTATATTCAAACATTTTAGATGTGGTAGTGTATGAACAGGGTTTAATAGATTAACGTATGATTCCAGATGATTTATGATCGTTTGAGGATAGAAAGTTTGTATAGGCATAGTTGAGAAAGTAATTATAATAAGGGACCTGCGTAAATCGGACATATATCTTCTAACGATCGTCCGTGGACCCATTAGAGTGCTCGACAATTACAGTGCAAGTAGTGCGCTCACTTTTTGCGAGCACTCACCCTCTTGATACAGTACCAACGTTGATCGTTCAACGGGTATCAAGCGGTAAACAATGTTGTATCTTGGGTTACGCTGGTAACAGCACTAAAGAGCAAAATATTTGATCATCAGTAACCCACCACGTATAAA
>CAUHTR010004527.1:0-33515 GCA_959609185.1 Schmidtea polychroa | reverse complement strand
TGAAGAGTATGTACATTTTGAATATATTGTTTTTAAAATGTTCTCAATTGGCCTATCTTTTGGCAGAATATGGCGATACCGTCGAAAGATAATCGAATTAAAGAAGCCTGTGGTACGTGGGAGATAATCGTGGCATCCAATGTTTTTCCTTCAAATGACAGGGTTCCGTCGACAAACAACGCAAAGGTTTCTTGAGTGTTATTTCTCTCCCCACTGCACTGACCTGACACTGTCCTCACCTTATTCTAATTGTCATGTGCTGTTGAACGAATTGTGAAGTCATTGGAAGAAATGTTTGTGTGGACGAGGATATGTGTGCGCAAGACATTGTGGTCTAGATTTCCGGGGTACTTAATTTAAATGCTCTCACAGATCCATTGCATTGCGCACTACTCGCAATGCCAAGACAATGTAATGAATTTATCAGATAACTGCTCATACCATGACGTAAGTTGCAAGCTAGAAAATGATATGGACTTACAGTTACCTCATTTTCATGATCCTCTTTATTTCAAACAAAAAATTGAATCGGTATTATTAATCTTCTGCTCTCGATGGACCTTGCAGCCAAATAATTTTCACTTTTCCTAAGGTAAATGGGGAGCGTTCAGCATTCTTTCAGCAAGTTTTCTCCAAGATAACATTAAGAAAGGCCAATTGCTTACTACAGCAAGATGAGTGATAAGGCATATTTTACCTTGCGTGTTGTTCACAATTCCTGGAATGCAGCACGAGGCAACAACTCTCTGCTCAGAGAGGCTATATGAATTGGACAAATGCTGCTAGAGGACATTGTAAGCCATGAAAGGTCAACTAGTCACAAGGAATGTCGAATTTTGCCCGTATCTTGGATAAGGGGACACGATGATTCCCTATCTGTTAAACAAATAATGAGGTTGTCCATTCCAACCGAGAAGTTGTTGCTTGTGTTATTGAGTCATTAAAGTATCTTTCAACTCAAATGTTGCCTTACGTGGACATTCTATGACGGAAGGAAATTTCTATCACATTTTTGAGTTTGCAGCAAAATATAATCCTTATGCGGCTTCTTATCTTGAAAAGGTGCAAAAGTCTAGGAATGATAAAGTGAAAATGGATGTCAACTTCATTAGCAACCGAAATGTCGCACGACTTCTTGAAGTTATGAAAGAAACAATAACCTCTAAAATAGCTGCTGGCATTCATGCAAAACAAGCGTGCTCCCTTATTGTCGACTCAACTCAAGACGTCAGCAAACAGGAAGCCACATCAGTGTTACTTCGCTACATTGAAGTAGACGATAACGGCAAACCTACACCTGTTGAACGTCTTCTTGAAGTATTCACAAGTGGAGTGACAACTGGTGTATTCTTAAAAGAAAAGATCATGACATTTTGCAGATGCATCATATTCAACCAGAATGGATTATTGGACAAGCGCTAGATGGCGCAGGCAATATGAGCGGAAAGCTGAAAGGTCTAAAGACTCTTATACAGAAAGAAGCACCAAAAGCACTCTATGTGTGGTGCCACAGTCATCGCCTTAACCTTGTTATCGCAGCAGCAATGTCGTGTAACATCCAAGTGAAAAATGCATTTGGAATTTTACAGGAATTGTATGAATATTTCTGTGGACATAAGCGTCATGATATTCTTTTAACACATCAACAGAGAGTCGCGAATACCATAATCCACTACAGTTAAAACGAGTTCAATCAACTCGTTGGACAAGTCTTGCTTCTGCAGTGAATACAGTGAAACGCATCTTTCGTTCCATACTGTCCTCTCTTGACGAAATCTCCTTCTGACCCAAGCATGGATGTAGCATCAGTATCTGGAGCAATCGGACTTGCCAAAAGATTGAGAGATTTCAAATTTATCATCACAATTTGCTTCCTCCATGACGTATTCCAGGTTTGGGGCCCAATAATACGCCACATACAAGGGATGGCTGTTGACTTGACTATAGCTGTTGCATTGTTATCCTCCGGAATGAAGAAAATAACTGACATGCGAAACAACGCTGATCAATTGTGGACAACTCTACTTAGCGAAGCAGAATGTTTTGCTCAATCACATGGCATTGTTCCACAACTGAATGAAGAACGTTCTAAGCGTCGAAAGCGAATGGATGGGGAAATTTGTTCTGATGAAAGGTCTTGTGATGTACTTGACCGCCTGAGAGTTGAAATGTATATTTGCACCATTGACTCAATTTTGGCTCATTTTCAAGATCGCTTCAATGATGAGAATCAGGATTTGCTTGTGCAAATGTCTCATTTTTCATCAGGAAAGCTGATTAATGAACGAAAAATCAATTCAGCTGACATAAGCAAACTTTGTGACCTCTATGAATTAGATGCTGGAGAAATAGCATCTGAGTTGGCTGATTTTCGATCTGTGTACAAAGAACATCATGAACTTTGCCATTTGGCGGATGCTCATCTAGAAAGAGGTGAAATGGAAATCGCCATGGAAGACATCTCGGATGATGAAACAGGTCAAGTAAGTGACGCAGAACAGCATGAATGGCACCTGAACAATTTCTTACTTCCGCTTCGGCTTCTCTCGGAGATTTCAAATTATGTTCATTTGAAGTCTCTCTACAAAATTTTGGTTTCCATTCCTGCGACAAGTTGTTCAGCCGAAAGAGCTTTTAGTCGACTTAAAATTATAAAGAATCGACTACGCTCAAGCATGGGTGACCCATGGCTCTCAAGTCTTATGATCATAGCTGATGAAAAAGATATTATTAAAAGAATTCCTAATGATGAACTCATTGAACGATTTGCTCTTTGCTCTAGTCCTCTGTCTAAGTATTTGTTGTACAATTGATTGAAATACACATGTGCATTTACACTTTGCTTGATAGAAACCGAATTCATTTTGATCTTCTGGAAAAGCATTGAGATCTAAATCATCGCAACGTGCTAAAAACGTTTGCACAAAATGGTTCTAATAAGTTTAAAATTGTTAGACGTTTTTTGAATTTTCGCAAATCTTTAGTCCCTTCTAAAAACCTGCTTAAGCAACGGAGTTTCAACAAATATAAATTTACTGTTTCTTGTGAAATTTGTGGGGGGGGGAGCTGCGTCTATAGTTCAAGGGGGGATGGACGCCACTGGGCGCGTCTATTAAAATTTGTTTAAATTCATCGAAAAATAGAATGGTTTGGGAAGTTCAAGGGGGTAAGTGTCTATTTTCACACATTGTTGACCTTAGCCACGTTTTGACTCTTCTCAGTGTGCTAAATGATCTTTCAAAAGTGTAAGTTGACACTGGCAATGTTAAAGTAATAGGAACTGCTTTCTTAATAGCTGGAAAAAGGTCTATGTATTATAATAAATTCATCATTCCATCGCGACTTTTGATTTGACCACATCTCAAACAAACTGCTTGCCTCAGCATCAAAGTTTTGAATTTGATATTCCATTATGATTTTTTCATCTTTTGAAAGTTTCAACATTTCGACTGGATGAAGTGAAAATAGACTAAAATTGATTTTGTTATTGTCATTTATAATATTAAATCTGCTCTTCAACGATGAGATGATTGAATGCAAGTATGGTATAAAGACAGATCTTCGAATGTATTCTTCAACAGTTGAACCACAATTATTTGAACGGCGTGTTTGCATCTTACATTGTCTAGGAATTGTTAACTGGATGTTTAATTGTTCTGCCAATTTCTCACTCTGAGAAATAATTTTCTTAAAAAGCTCTTCGGCATTTTGTCCGTGCTGCATTTAGCTCTATTCTCTTTTATTAAAACTCACAAACCTTTGATCTTTTTTTTCTCAAGTAAAATATTATTGTTCGACAAACACTTCAAAAAATACAAAAACAAATGAAAAAAAATATTGATCTATAGTCGAAAATGAAGATACTTACTTTGTAATTTAAAAACAATCAAACAGTAAATAAGAAAATAAAGGATTTATTATTAATTAATTAGCTTGACAATTTGTCGATAAGTTCATTTATTATTTTCATTATTAATCATTTTATTTATAAATCAATATTTGAGTGAAATAAATAAAAAACAGTGTTTAACATTAAAAACAAACAGGAAGCCTCTTTAAATTAAATTTCTTAATTTAATTTTTTTTGTCTAGGGTTTTTCCAACATTGCCTGAGTGCATCTATTAATATGTGTTTAAATTAATCGAAAAATAGAATGGTTTGGGAAATCCATGGGGGCAAGTTCCCCTCCCCTCACGGACGGTCATGCGTTTACCCTGTATTTGTTTGGTCTGTTTTATAATATTTATTTAGAGTGAATCTGTTGAAGGGCCCGCCCTCATCATCCAAATTATTATTATTATTATTAAATAAAAATAACTTTTCATTTTCAAAATGTGTGCCTTTTACTTCACAAGTAAAATAATCAAAAATAATTTACAGCACCTATTTGTGAGATATTTTTATTTAAATTTTCCCATAACTTTTAATTAATTTTTCACAACTTATTTTCCTATTTGATGTGTGTCTATATATGTCATAACCTTAAGCAATCAATTTAGTTACAGTATGTTAATAAGAATCATAACTGTCTCTCAATTTTTGTTAATATTATTTTATCTTTTATTTATTCTCCATTTTCTAAATTTTAATCTTTTCAAATGCATTATTTATCTATTTTTAATTAATTTGACGAAGCAAATAATAATTTATTAATTCTAACATAAATAACAAATATATTAAAATAGGACAATCAATAGGTTAACTATATAAATTAATTATATAAAAATAAAAATAATAAAAACTTAATTATTTACATACAAAATTAAATAATATAATTGTTTAAATAATATTTATTAAAATTGTGAAAAATTTAGTTTTTATGAACCATATGATTCGACTTTTTAATAAAATATTTAATGGAATCGTAAATAGAAATTTACCTACAACACTAAAATATAATATCCATGTTGTAAATTCATATTTACTTGATCGTAGTGTTCCAGCATCAGAGAAGCTAAAATCATTAAATGCCGAAGACTCTGAATTGTTAGAAAAAATAAAATTGAAATATAATTATTTACAAGCAAATTTCACTTCGGTACCTACTAGTTTAACAGATGAGAATTATTTAGATTTGTTATGTCTGACAGAAGTTCAACGTATGAATTATATACGTAAGTTAGCAAAATATGAACGTAAAAGTACTAAAAAATTAGATAAACCAACGACATCCATTAATGATTCGGTAATTTTGCAGTTCTCAAAGTAAATATAATTGAAGAAATTTTTAGAATAACAAAAAAATATCAAACCGGTTTTATTCAAAATTTTTAAGATCTGATATGTTATTTGAAAATCGACTTTGTCAAGCACTTATTTTAGATTCTCAAGAGATTGTATTAGATTTCTCTTACGAATCTTTAATGAACATTAATAATATTTATCATTTGGCAAATGAATTGCTCCAAGTTTACAGTTGGAATAAAACTTTAAAAGAACCATTTAAAATTGTTTGTAGCAATGTAAAACGAGATTCAGTAACCTATTCTAAGTTAAATGAGTTTATCAAAATGAATGTAAGTATTTATTATTCAATAATTTAGAATAAATACTTTTAAAATATATATCATTTGAGAGTTATTAAAGTCGACTTCTGACACCAATGTAGTGATGGGGTTTCTATAAGGATATTCTTCAGTCATGAATAATTATTATAGGACTTTCACAAATTTAAATTCAAAAATAGGCATTCCTTACAACGGAACTGCTAATGTATATATGAATAACATTCGGCATACAAATTCTAAAGCAAATAAAAATTAAAATAAACCTTTTTTTAAAATTTATTTATAACATTTGGTTATCAATTTTTGGGTTCCAATGGAGCATAGCTCAATAATTTTTCAATGAGATCAACGTGAGTAAGGAGCATTCTTCTACAGCAATATCGAGTAAGTTTCAGTGCATCCAAAGCATCACCTTCAGTATAATCAGATTGCAACAAGCCTATATAGCTTTCCCATTTGTTACCTATAACCTTTCCACATGTAAAACATCTTATTGGAATAATCATTATGAAATATATTTGATTTATAAAATAAGATTAATTATATATTTAAAGATTATTTAAACAATTTTTACTTTATAAATTAGTTTAAAAACCAATTTCAATTGTTTTACTAAAAATTTTAAAATTATAAAATCCTCAAAATATGAACTTAGTTAAAATTTAATTCATTTTTAATAAAAATAATTGAAAATTAATTGAAACTTATTTTTGTAATAAACAATAAAAAATAAATTTAAATTATAAATTAGTTTTAAAATAAATTTCAATTGTTAGATTAAAAATGTTTATAAATAATAAAATTCTCAAAATAACAACTAAATTAAAATTTAATTAATTTTAACAATAAAAGATGTACAAAATTAAATTACGTGCAATAATGAGAAATATATTTACATTTTTCTAAAGTTTTTAAAATATTTTTTTATCTTTTTATATTTTAAATATTTAAATATTAATATTTTAAATAAGTTTATTCAAATTCATGTTAATTTATGGTCTTTTTTCGTTGACAAAGCAAATAACATCTAATTTAGTGGGAAGTGTCAGCAATAGAAACATAAATTTTAAACATGAATATGGAAGAAATTGGAAACAATATTTTGAAACTTGCATTCAATAAATAGGAACTTTTTAACTCATTATTATAAGAAATATAGTTTAACTAAGTCATCTAACATGAATTACTTTATTATTGAAAAGTTTCGACAAGTTCTATAGCCCTTTGCGGTCCGTGTCCACTAGGCCCACAATTGTCCACAACCAAACATAAATAATCTACATTCTACTCATATATTTGTTCTTAATGAGCAATTATTGGAATATCGAGTTAGACTCGACATAGGACCGCAAAGGATAAAGTTTGGAAAATTATAATTCACATCATTTTGTATAGAATTTCTTTGTCTTTCCAACGATATGTAACCCCTATTCACCCAAAAAATTGTGAAAGTCGAGGATTCCTGTCGGTTTGGAGTCCACACAGCTATTTACTAATGTCAACCAAGGAAGAAATAAAATCATTAAAATCTTAGCCAATTTTAGATTTAAATGTGCAATTCTTATCAAAGATTTATATCCAACAATTCATACTAAAAATGACACCAGTGAAATCCTCAATGTGATTTTTTGTTGACTTTGGTGTATAAAAAATTTTTGAATTTTTTTAAATTATTTTTTGTAATAACAAATTAATTTAAATTAATTTAATTTAAGTAAATAAAAAGGTTAAAAGGCTTTAGTACTAAAAATTAAAATGTAAAATGTTAGTTTTGGAATTATTTTTAGAGTTATAATTTTTTTACAGGAGAAACCTTAAAAATTTTATTTGATCAAATTTACACAAATGAAAAGGCAGAAAATTAATATTAAAATGGAAAGTCAGCAAGCATTTGAAAATTGGAATATAACTAAATCCTTAGCGATTGAAAAGGATTATCTTATAATAAGAAATTTTCTAATTTAATTTAATACATTTTACTTGTTTAAAAAATATTAAAAAGTTATTACTTGTTTAAATTTATTATTATTAATAATATTTTATAAGTTATTGCAATAAGAAAAATTGTTTATTCAGATTTGTTTCATTTGAATTTATGTTTTGCTTCTTCAAAATGCTTCACCAAAACTTCGTTATCTTTCCAAACTGCTAAAACTGAACTAAAAATAACTGCCATAACTAGGTGCCACCCATCTCGTGCTCAACATTCTTCTTCCAATTTTTAACAACTCAGTTTGTAACAAATTAGCACATATTTGCAATTCTCTTGAATTTTTTGGCTAAGGATGATAAAGGACATACAGTTTGTCAATGAATGCTTTAAATCGGTTGATCCCCGAAGCTTGTTTTATGGTATTACCAACGGAGAGTTTCAGTCAGTGATCTGTACAATGCCAAATCAGAAAAGATGGAAACTTTTCTTTTAGCAATTTCTTGACTCCGCTTTTGCACTCCACCACAGCTGTTCCATCACATAAAAGACAAATCAAAAATTCTTTTTAGAAATTCTTCTGTTATCCCATAGGAATGAAGGCAGTTTAGTAATGAATCAAAAACTCCCGTTGCGGTTACACTTTCGAGTTCTACCAAATCCAAGAATAAATTCACTGGTGATTTCATTCCGCTGTCTGCAAGACAAACACGAATGTTCACAATTAAAGTAGATTTTTGGCTAAGCGTGGTTGACTCATTGATAATCAGTGAAATTTTATTGTCCGACCTTACAATTTCTTTAGTCAATTTTTTTCTCATTCACTACGCTGATATATGCATTTGTTGAATGAACTATATCGCCCATCTCAATTCCGTTAAGTTCTTGCAAATCAATTTCATATTTAAAATTATGAAATGATTGGTTTTATTTGGCCACTATATGCTGTTCGAAAAATCTTTGCAGTTACGAGATAATGCCTTTAAGAACACGTTACCAATAAGTGCAGCATCGACTTCGGCTAGCATCTTAAGTGCAGCTTTTTGTTCCGCAGTTTCCTTAAGATCGAACAATTTTTTTCGTAATGACATAAGCTGTTGTTTTCGATAAATACCAAAGTAGGTTATTTGATTGTTAGACCATTCCCTGGATACCTTCATTCTCATCTTTGACTCGAATCTTAGTCTGTTGACCTTTTGGCAAGAGAAATAACCAAGTTTTTTATCATGGATAGATAGCCAGTCAGTATCATCAGGTTGTAGTTGCTCAATAGCAGCAGATGATCCAAGAACACTATCTGAAGGCATTATTTCCGACGGTTCCGTTATAGTTTCTGCTGTGACACCAATTTCTGCTGGTATTTCTTCACTCGATCTGCTTTTTTATTACCGGAAAATCGTTTGATTGCGAAGCCGAAAAGAAATCAAAAATCTTCTTCATTTTCCAAGTGAGATAAATTAATTATATCAAATCTTCTATTCATAAAGTTTAAAAACAGCGTGACAAGAAATGAGTTATCAATTAATGACGTCATATTAAGATTGTTTATAAATTGTGACTGCCTGGACTCGTTTCAGGTGGCATGTGCTCATTTTCTATGTGGAAATATGATTTTAATGACGGCAAAATAGCGAACGGACTGCAAGCGCACTTGTACAGCGTTAATAACAAACATTACCTTTTCTTAGTTATATGCAATTGTGCACTAATCGGCACAATGGGAATATAATTATTAAACTAATTAATAACATTTTTGCTATTCGTATTTAAGTGTTAACTTATAGATGGAAATGTAAAATTTAAAATACTTATTAATATTATAATAAAATACAATAAAAATTTAAAACACCCAAAAGTTAAAATTAATAATTTTTATTTTTCATAAGTTGGAAAAGGTGGCCGTACCGACGCGTACCGTCACAAAAAGAACTGTATATATATTTGTTTTACATAGTTTTTCAATAAAAATTTCATATCGATTAAACTTCAGTTATTATTATAAATTAAAATGTTTGATTAATTACATAATCAATAACGGACAAATTCACTGATGCACATGGTGAATTTATTGATCGACTTGTTTGGTTTTTATAGAGATCTAAAAATTTGGAAGATTTGCATATGATTATTAGTGAAAAAAGCCATCTTGATATATTCCCAGATAAACGATTAGTCTATCTTTCTCCTCATTCTAAAAATTATTTCAAAGTGGGGGAATATGACCACAACGCGGTATATATAATCGGTGCGTTGGTTGAGAAAAGTACATCAGACCCAGTCTCATTAGCCAATGCTAGGATGGCAAGTGAGGCGTCTACATTGTTGAAATATTTGCTATAAAACATCTCTAGAAATCGAGCACAGAGCTTTTCCCATTGATCATTATGTTAATTGGCAGCAAGGTTCCAAAAGTTTTGAAATTTCTCTTGCTTTTAAAGTACTTTCAAAAGCTCAGCAAACTGATGGTGATTGGCAAAAAACAATTGTCGATGAAATCCCACAATCTTATTTGATCAATAAACATATTAATAAAAAACACAAAATATTTGAATTGAAATAAACTTTTTTATTTGACTTTTGATTTTATCAGTAAAATCTTTTAAATTTTTACTATTGATCTTTTTATTTTCAATTGACATTATATTCATTAAAAAATTGACTATCAATCAATAAAGATGTCGACGTGTTTCTGATATTCACAAATTTTCGGCCTTTTTCAAGTGATTTTCCGCTTTGCCTTTATCTAATGTTATGGGTTACATTTATTTCTTCTCTGCTTTGTAATCAAAATAACTCACATTTTAATAGCTTCCTTTTTCTGTGGCGAAAATTGTTTTTTCCAAAAATGTTTACACAAAATAAACTATTTCATTTTCTCTTTTCAAACTAGCATTTCTTGAACTTAATATAGGTTGACCAACATTTTCCTTTAAGCTTAATATATCTTCATCGCCAATTTAAACCGTTTTTATAGAGAATATATTATATAAGTTATAAATAGGACATCCAATATCAGACAGGTTTCTCAATTCCGAGATTCTGATATTAATATCGATATTGAACGCCTACAATTAAAAAGTTTTAAAATCAATTTTTTACTGAAAAAATAAGATATGAATAAACAAAAATAAAAATGAAAATGTAAGTAAACGGAACATATATTTCTTCAAAAAAATTTGGCAAAAGTTAAGATTAAGTACATTTATTTAGTTTTTTAATTATTTTTTTTTGATGCTCATTCTAGAAGTGAGCCCGCAGAAAACATAGGTGACAAAAGTGGTCATTTCCCTGCGAACAGGTTTCAATGCATTCTTCAAACCATTACCCTATTTTGATTTGGTATGATTTTTCATATAACTACAAATGGCCATGTCAAGTTGCTCCTTCAACGACAAGGTGGCTGGACAATCTACTGAATCACTGTCAGACAATGTATTGGTTACTAACGCTGGGTCTCCTGTAGCTTTGTTAAGTCGCTCATACAGTTCAATTACAGCATTGACAATCGCTGATTTGCTGTGTTGCCGAAAATCTAGAACATTATCCACATTTTCATATTGTTTATGACATTTGTGGTAATGCAGTAAACCAGAAAACATTGTCCGTCGTTCGTTGATACGCGTCACCAAAGATGCTTTCAAAAGGGATAGCCAAAAATGATATTTCCAAGTTGTTAATCATAAGCTCTATGGCCGTGTCGGCTGACAAAAGAGTCACATCATTTCGACACAACGCTTCTACGGGCAGTTATACTGTTTCTAATCACGCGACAACCGATGAAATGGTGTCAAACTCCAAATCGCTGATCTCAATATTTCAGTCAGACTCAATATCAATCAGTGATTTTCTGATTCAATTTTTTAACTTCAAGAAGCGTTCAAGGATTGCATGCGACTGTTCCATTGTGTTTTCGTGTCCTGCACCAAAAGGATGGGTTTGCCAAATTCATCGGTTGTATAATTTCCCAGCGTTTCGTAGTTTTTTTGGAGAACGATGAAATAACTTGACAATGATGCGTAATTAAGGGCTTCAAATCTTCAACCAGCTCAATTTCGTCGTCCTTTTCAGTAAAAGTGACTTCAAGACCACCAAAATCGTCATTATCATAATCGGTATAATTATCATCATCAGTGTCGGCAGTGGTGTCAACTTCACTTCAAATTCTACATCACTTTTAATCAGTCCATATAATCTTATTCAACTTAAAAATCCTGAGACTATATTTATCTATAAAAATGTATTTGGTACTAAAATTTTATACAAAAATGTGTGAAAGTGAAATGAGTTGAATTAATTGTTTAACTTTTAATGAAGAGAAATATATGGCATTTATGTAATTCTTAAAATGTATGTTTAATATAAAAAACAATTTTTAATGTAAGATTTGTTTTTTCGATACATGGGAAGATTGGAGGGGGTGAAACTATAATGAATTTAAAAAATAGTTAGAATTTACTGAGACCAAAATAAGTATTATTATTATTAAAGCTTATTGATCCAGAAAAATTACTTTGATTTTTAATCGTAAAAATTATTTAAAAATATTTTCATTTAAAATTTTAAGTTTTTAAAAAATTGCCTGAAATTTTTCATTAAAAAATATTTCTTATTGTTTTTAGTGAGAAATTATTTCTAGGCTTTTTATTCAATGAAAATTATTTAAATATTTTCATTGAAAATTTATGTTTGTAGCTTTTTATCGAGGAAAATATTTAATCTTTGAGTAAGTACTGGAACTTTTGTTTTTTATTACGATAAATTAATTAGAGTTTTCTAATTATTGAAAAAATATTTTCATTAAATTATGAAAAATTATTTTGATTTTTAATCATTAAAAATTTAAAATTTTTAAAAATTTATCTGAGATATTTCATTTACAAATAATTTTTCATGTTTTTTATCGAGAAATAATACCTAACAATTAAATTATAAAAAAATTTTAGGCTTTTCACAATTTTTTCACAACAATTTACTTTTTCGAAAAATAATCATTAGATTTGGATTACAATGTGCATTGACTTTGAAGAATAATGTGAGCATAAAATATCTTTGAAATAAATTAAACCAAAAAATAAGGTAGTAAAAAAATTAATTTATTTGTGTTTGAAAAAAAGATGAATCATATTTGATGTTGTAGAGATGAATAATTAAGCTTATTTAACACATCACCGACGGCCCGCATTAACCTGTCTCATCGGGCGGTGCATACCACTGGTTGGACGTATTTGATTGTGTTATTAGACGTACTATTATTAGAAAATTTAACGTATATTCATCAAAAACATATATTTTTAATTACAATTATAATTAATAACGTATTATAAACATAACATTTGTTTAATAACAAACTGCGCCGGCAGATGATGCGCGCATGAAAATTGGCACCGGCGTGAACGTGTTAAATAAGTAACTAGGATGGAAAAATAGAAATTCCAAAAAGAATGTTTTCTTATTACTGATCTTCCATGGATTTTATAGACTTCATTTTTTTATTATGTGTCATCTCTACTCCAATATGTTTTTGTATTTATGGGGTCACATATCACTATTTCTGGGAATTTAGATTCTGGAATGTTATGAAAAATATAATTTTATAGTATATATAATGTTAGAGTTATTATTTTGACTACTCTGTCTTCTCGTATTCTTTGCTTCAAATAATCAAGTATAACACGAAACAAAAAAATCATTTATTGAATTTCAAATAAATTTTACATTGTCATCAGTTACACTTTGTTTTTCATTTGCACGTTTTATTTATCATTATTTTATTTAATGTAGGTGTTCCAAAGGAAAACCACCTTTATATATTACATCACTGAATAATTTACTTCTTTTTACCAAGTTTTTTTCGCTTTTTCCTCCTTTCTGTCCTCGATCAAACTGGAAACTTACTACTTTAGTTACTTCTTTGTATAGTTTGTATAGATATGGATGAGCTACATGTATTTTCCGGCCTACTTATTACAGCCGGACATATGAAATCAAATGCTCAAAATTACCGAATAGTTTGGGATAAATTATACGGCATTACAATTTTCAAAGCAACAATGGGTGTTCGAAGATTTATGAAAGTACTAAGATTTATACGTTCTGATGATAAAGATACTAGAAGCAACAGACGGAAAACTGATAAGTTGGCACCAATCAGATTTATTTAGGAAATGGTAAACCATAATTTTGGAAAATATTATATGTCTGGAGAAAATATTTTTGTAGATGAACAGCTTATGCCCTGTCGTAGTCGGTGTTCTTTTATTCAATACATGCCATCAAAACCTGACAAATATGGAATAAAAATTTGGTGGTTATGCGATTCCAAAACAGCCTACCAACTCGGCGGAATTCCATATACAGGTAAAGTTGACAACACCAGAGCAGTTGGACTTGGAAGAGAGGTCGTTAAAAATCTTTGTGCACCATATTTTGGGACAAATCGCAATGTAACTATGGACAATTACTTTACAAGTAAAGAATTAGCAGAAAGTTTTTTGTCTAATAGTCTAACTTTAGTAGGTACTCTGCGAAAAAATAAGGCCTATATTCCACTCGAATTTCGGCCAAACAAAAAACAGGAAACATTTGGTTTTCAAAAAAATATTACTATTGCGTCGCGTGTACCCACGCCAGGTAAAGCAGTAATTTTTTTGTCAACAATGCATCATGACGACAAGATAAACGAAAAAAAGATAAAGTTTTGTCGGAAATAAATAAATATTATGATTTAACCAAAGGAGATGTTGATACTTTTGATCAACTTATTCACGAATATATGATAAAGAGAAAAACTAATCGTTGGCCATTAGCCTTTTTTATGAATAAACTAGATGCCGCTGGAATAGCTGCATATGTTCTGTGGATGAATAACCAAAGGAAACCCAACATGCGAAATTTATTCCTGTGAGAATTTGGTGAATCTCTAGTTGAACCTTACATAAGAAAGAGCCAAAATAACAAAAACTTACACCAATCGTCCCAAAGTGCAATAAAAACCTATATTGGAGCTTTGCCTACTGAAAGTTCTTCTAGCAGACCTTCAACTTCCACTTCAGATGAAAGCATCCGAAAAAGGAAACGATGTCATTTGTGTCTATACGCAAAATCCTAAATGCAGAAGCAATGCTGCGATAATTGCCAAAAAAATGTGTATAATGAACACTCAATAAAAGCAATAAATTGTTCGCCAAGCCAAAATAACTAGGTATTATTTTGTTAAATTATATATGTAATTATGTATATATATTTTTGAATTATCTTTTTAATTTTTATGTAAATAAAGTAATTTTTGTTCTATAATAAATTATTTGAGTCTAATTATTATCAAAATACAAAGAAATATGTGATAGACACTCAGAGGCACTGTTGTTCTCTAACGCTTGTAAAATAGTTTTGCTTTTTAGGGTTAAATATGCCATCAGCTTCGTCAGCTCAGTGAATGACAATAGTTACATAATCAATGACTCAACCAACAATGAATCCAATAAAAATTATGACATATAATTTAAACAAATTAAGTAAAAAATGTCTTTTTATTGGAATTCAATAAATGTTTGTTTCATATGATATAGCAGATAGCTAATTTTAAATTAATAAAACAAATATTTGATCTGGTTTCCCCCAAAATGTTCAACCTCAGGGAAAGGTAAATAAAAAACTGAGTAGAAAGTTATAGTCGATATTGTTTTTTCATGATCCACGATAATCACGATTTATAGAAGATAAAAAAATATAATAATTTTTAGCTTGCTTAATATTTGATTTGCTTCAAAGTAAAATATTTATTTAAATTCAAACAACAAATTTAAAATATTTTAAATTATAATTCTAAATTAAAACATCTATAGTAATAATTTTAAAATATTTAGTGGAAACGAAATATAAAATGTATGGTAGACATAGTTGCAAGGTTAATTAATTTAAAATAAAAAATAAAATTTTATTAATAAAACAAATATATAAATTATATAAATTAAAATATTTTTAATTAATAAAATATTTTCAACAAAAATCGAAGTTAATTAAATTACAATGAAAAACAATTGAGGAAATTTATTCTAATAAAATAAAATCTTACTGAAATTTGAGAGTTCCCACGTAATACTGAAGCATCATAGTTGAATAAAAGTGAATGTCATTAATTTTATATTGTCATAACCGTGAAGAAATAATTCAAGAGTCTTTGTTGAAAATTTAACGCATCAATACCCACTATACCGAATAAAATAGACATCAATGAAGAAAAATTGGCTACAGATGTGGTACCCAAAAACTTTTTTATTTATTATATCTAATTATTTCAACATTATTATGTCAAGTTCAATCTTATATGATTTCCGATAGCAATGCAATAAAATTTGTTATTTCTTAATAAAATTATTTAGTTGTATTTTCCATATTATGGAAACTTCATTTTATGGTAATTCCTTTTTACTCGAATTCCATTTAAGAGGAAGCCACGACCAGAAATATTCGTTTTTAATCAAATTTTAATTTAAATCTTTTCATTTCAGTATCCCAATCGAGAACGAAATTTGCTTATAATCACTTTTTGTTTATCCCCCTCCCCATGCAACTTCTTGATTAATCAGATTTCCTAATTAATATAGGCTATCACCGAGAACTCAAAGTTTGTCTTTATTTTTGAATATCCATTTAGAATCGTCTGGTAGTTCTTTTGAAATATTTCCTTACCCTTGCATTCATTGTTTTATGTATTGAATTATCATATCGATTTCTCTATTAATATCGATATTTTCTTCATTTACGGCACGCAATAATAAAATTTGTTTAAATTAATTATTTGCGCAAATTAAAGATTACCGAAATTATTTACAAAATTTACAAAATATTATTAAATTAAATATTACACCAATGAAAATTTAATTAAATTTATTAGAAAAAATTATTACAATATTAAAGAACACTTGTTTCAATTAATTGTTAACGCAAAATACAGTTTATTTAAATTATTTACAAAATTTATTTACAATTTTTGTTAAATTAATTAAAATATTTACTAAAATTACTTTAAAAAGTTGAAAATTTACTAAAATTAATTAATAAATAACTGCATTTAACATATAAGTTATTCCATCATCATAATTTGGTCCATAAGATTTTCCACCAAATCAATTTTCTGCATCCTTATTTTATTTATCGGCAATAATACTAATTAATACACAAAATAAAAATATATTATCATTTCTATTTATATTTCCTTCATTAGGCTATCAATAATAAGTAATTTTGCAATTAAAACTAACCAAAATCCGTAAGTAAGAATGGAATGGGGAGTCGTTTAGGTAACGGAGCTCACCTATCTATTTGTTTTCAATATTGCGATACATGGGTATTATAAGTGTATATTTAAAAATTCAATATTAACTTTAAAAATTAGTTAAATAAACTATTTTAAAATAGTATTTTCAAATTAACATTTTACATTATACATTTAAAATGTTAATAAATTTAAAATAATAAATTTAGTATGTTGATGTGAATGAAATCTGTCCTTCGAAAAATATCAATATTTGACACTAAAAAAATATATTGTGTGTTTTAATAATATTGAAAAATAGTGTTTTATTTGTAATAAATTTTTGGAAGATTATTATTTTATGGACGTGATCAATACAAAATTCACGGTAGCTAATATGTATAACGATTAGAAGAAAGTGAAGATCAAGGTTAACGAAGTGAATTATCAACATGGGGCATCAATATTATATGTAATAGATGAAATATATCCACAAAATTTAGCAGCACCTCCAATTGAGAACCAATGCTTTAAATTATTAGAGTTTCAATTTTTCTTTCTAAATTAGGCTCACTCAGTGGTGAACCCTTTATTAAATTATTCTATGATTTGCGACCCCTTGTTCCTCTTGGTAAATATTTTCTTGTAGTAATATATTTAGTGAATTTTTACAAATGCAAATTTTTCCTTCTTTTATTCTATTGTATTGTTTGTTCTATTTCTTATTAATATAATATTGTTGTTTTTTTGCGTTTAATTAACTATTTAATTAACATTATTTTGTTTTTTTATATGTCAGTCTCAGTGACACATTACTAGGGTACTAGTTCATACGATTCTCGAGGAAAAAAAGAGCGAGCCCCTTGTTAAAAATTTCATAGCTCAAAATAGTAAGCCATTTTTCAGAAGAAAAATTTATAATAAAAGTAAGATCTTATTTTGATTGATTGATTTACACCAAATAAAATATTTTTAACTCTAAAATTTATTGTTAAATTTAAATATAAAATTAAATTTTATTACGTAAAAAACATTTTCATTTGTTATTGAAAGTTTTAATTTCTGAAATTTGAACCAATTAAAATTCCAAATTAATTCTTAACGTTGATTAGCTAAAAAAAATAAATCAAAATTTGTTAGTAGAACTTCATTAAATATTGAAAGAAATAATAAAAATTAAAGCAATTTGTATTAATTTCAATGCCCAAAGTTTGCGATCATGTCGACTTGGGATCGGTGAGCATTTTAAGAAGTTTCCTAAGCAATATTTCTACGGAGAATCAAACAATGAATATATTGAATTTGCAGAAAACTAGAGTATTTATCAACGATACTGTCAACTGGGAGTCTTTACTTAATAATTACCGAGTACAATTGAGTAAAGCAATTGAAAAAGCGAGTCCAGGTTCAGAATTAATGAAATGCCACATAGAAAAATATCTTTGGAAGATTGTCCCACTAATATTGTTGATTCTAGGAACTATCGGGAATTGTACGTCTTTTATGATATTAACAAAAAGGCGAGTATCTTCATATGTGTATCTCAGTGCGTTAGCAATGGCAGATCAAGGCGTTTTAATAACAGGATTAATGAGACATTGTATTGACAGAATTCTTGATTACAGATTAGAAGACTCTCATCACTGGGCTTGCGTATTAACTCAACTGATTGGATCATCTTTATCATATCTTTCAGCATGGTTGATCGTAGCAGTGACAGCAGAAAGGGCTATTGTAATTATGTTTCCATTTTCATCTATAAGATTGTACTCTCGATCTCGAGAAACTCTAGTCGTTTTGTTGATATCACTGGCTTGTTTATTAGCCTCTTCGCATTTTCTTTTATCAGTGCGTTTAGAACCAGGTCAAATGTATAGTTTCGATTTAAACAATGGATCGTTTCAAAATTATTCACAGTGTCAACTGCGAAATGAACTTCACAACTTTTCAAAGGCTTGGTATTGGTTAGACGGTTTGTTATATAGTTACCTTCCGTTTTTTCTGATTTTATGTTTAAATGGTCTAATTGTTTCACATGTAAGAAAAGCTAGGGAACACAGAAATGTTCTCGTGTCTCGGTGCCCACCATCGAATTATGCACAAATAAGAGATTGTTCTATACGAAACTTATCACATAGTGTCAATACTCAGCCCGGATCAAGACAAACGTTTCAATTAACATTGATGCTCTTTTCCATTTCTGCTTGTTTCCTCATTACTACTTGCCCAATTGTTGTTATGAAAGTTGTCAATTTCACTCAAGTAATATTTTGTTATCCCGGTGTCTTTTATATATTACGCTATTAATTTTTAAGATAAAGAAGGTAAAAATAAAAATGAATAATTAAAAGATTAAAATTATTTCAAATTAATTAATTCCATTTATTTTCATTATGACTATGAATCAAAAATTTGCTTTCCTATGTATCTCGAATGTTCGGCACTGCCTTTATCATTTGCTATTTTATAACGAAAATTCGTAAGTATCAAAAACATAGATATATTTCTGATTTATAGCCTTCAAGCTCTAATAAAATATTATAAGTAAACATATCAAAGGTGAATAAAAAATTAGGTATACATTTATATCCGCGCCTTTAATAACCGCGCTGTTAAAAAACGCGCGCAAACAATACCGCGACCTAGAAAATTTACGACTTGTGAGCAGAAAGATTACATAACAACAAAATACATTCAACTAAAATACTTACAATCTCAATCATAGTGATTTAACTATTTTAATATATTATTATTAATAGTTTTGCTTAAATAATGTTAGGTTTTATTTTGTTTCACTTTATAGTAATTCTTTTTGATGATGTTTTTATCAGTTTGGGGAGAAAAATAATTAGTATGTCGGAAAGGTTAAGAAAGACAAGTTAAAACTAAAAAGTTAGGAATTGAAAAGGTAAAAAAATAGAAAAAATGGAAATGAAAAAGAAAATGAAAGAATAAAAATAATTCATTTAATACATCACTACGACGAGCGGTTATGATCGACGCTATTATAAATACCTCACGATTATGATGGTCGCGGTTTCGAGTGCGCGGTTATTAAAGTAAACCAAAAAGTTAAATGATTTTACTATTATAAATCGAATAGATTTTTTTGCTGATAAATCGATTACATTCCCCAACAATATTCATTATTTTTTCAAAGTTAAGTGTAAAATACAATACTGATCCTAAAAATTTTAACCAGCGCGCCAAGCAATAAAAGATCTAAATACATTTAATATCTTACAGGCTAAGGCCACGAGAAACTTATATAAACCTTGTATCTCAAAATAGTTGTGAACACAGGTAAAGTTTGCTATGGCATCCGACGGCATTAAACGATGATTTTGCTTTTAAATTTTCTAATATATTTCTGTGATAATTTATTATGATGTTTATAAGCATTTATAAGGGGTTTACTTAAAGATAAGAAAATAATTCTAAATTAGACAAAAAATTACATTATAAATATTTTTCTCGAAAATCCCAGCTTCAGGTTATTCATTGCGTTAATCCAAGAATTTGCTAATCATAAATTTTCAATACATAAGCAAATTCTGCTATTCAATACAATAAATACAGATGTTGAATACTCTCCCCTTCCTAGTTTTTATATAATTTAAGAATGGAAAGAATTTATTTCCGGCCTTAAATTTTGGGATTTCATAATTTTCTATCATATTATCTTCTTTATCAAATTAAATTTCACTAATGTCGTTTTGACAAACAACCCTTTCACTGTGGGATTTCGCAATTTTCCAATGAACACAGCGATGACAATATGTGTTACTTAAATAAAGTTATTGACAGTAAAATTAATTTTTAACTTCAAAAATGTTTCCCCTTTATCGCCTAACACAAATAGAGCATTTATTCAATTATTATTCTATCAGAACATTGCAATATTAAATTAATTTTATCCCTTTCATGGGAATTATAAATTATCAGCCCGTTTTTATCTCAGTTGACATGATTTGACTCCAACTATAAAGTCATATTCTGTTTTATATAACTACATTCATTCAATTGTCAAATTGAAATGATTTAAGCTAAAATTTTAGTAAAAATAATAACTTAATTAATTTTTGAATATGTTAAAATATAATAATGATGAAGATAATAATAATAATAATAATTATAATAATTATAATAATTATAATAAATTATTATTATTATTATTATTATTATTATTATTATTATTATTATTATTATTATTATTATTATTATTATTATTATTATTATTATTATTATTATTATTATTATTATTATATTATTATTATTATTATTATTATTATTATTATTATTTTTATTAAGTGATGATTATTTTGTTGCAGCATTAATTAAATTTTTAAAGAATAAAAGATTAAAATATTAATGACTATATGTATATATGATATATGATATATGATCGGTAACAGAATTATTTATAAAATAATAGTTCAAACAAATATGTAATCCATTTACAGCATTTATTATTTGGAAAATAATAATAATAATAATAATAATAATAATAATAATAATAATAATAATAATAATAATAATAATAATAATAATAATAATAATAATAATAATAATAATAATAATAATAATAATAATAATAATAATAATAATAATAATAATAATAATAATAATAATAATAATAATAATAATAATAATAATACTAATAATAAAATTAGTAATAAATTATAAATATAATTTTAACAAAGTGTCAATACATTCTTTATTTACCCGAGAACAAGATGAAAAATTCAATGACAAAATTCAGCTGATTATCAGAAAATTACCGCCGTAATATGAAGGAAATCCTAACTTACTCTCGAGCACTTCATCCCGTTTGTGTACACAAACCATCTGGAAGGAAAACGAGAAAATGTTAAAATTCGACACAATAAATATTTTAAATTTATTGTGAATTAATTGAAATTTTCTTAATCGACTTTACTTGACTTCATCACGAGAGATTTCCTAGTTAATTAACTCGTTAATTATTAATTACAAATTTCTTTTTCTTGCCCACCATATTTACGCCGAAAAGTTCTTCGAGTAATAATAATTATTATAGAATACTTTAACAAAAATTTCTCATCTGTAGATTTATATTAAAACTATGCAACATGAAAAATGTCTTTGCTTAATAAACTGGATTTTTTTAATCTTAAATTCTTAATAATATTATTTCTCATATCCCATAACGATGAAAGTCATTTAAAGTTAATGTGAGTTATCGAGTGTCTTTTTGTAAAAAGAAATTATTTTTGGAAAATTCAAAAATAAGAACATTTAATCCCATGTATTAATTTCACAGTGTGACATTGGATGCCATTCATTCAATAGGCCTTATGGACCAGAGTTTTTATACTCTACTAATTAAATGAAGAAATTCCCGATCTTCATGACATGAATTTCTTCGACACAAACTTCCGCGATAGGCAATTCCATAACTCCTTAATTCATTATTTTTATTTTGATGTTTGTTCACTGCATGTTTAAGTTGCATATTTATTATCGACATTTCGTATATCACCTAAATTGCATGAAATGACCGGTTACATGATAAAATTTCCTAGGAAAAAGTACACGTGATAAAATTACACAATAAAATACACAAGGAAGAAATTACAATAAGAAAATTCAAGATGAAAAACCAGCATAAATGGTGTCCTACTACATCAGAGCTGTGGTGCTTTATCATGTAATTTTTGTTAAGCATGCATTTGCATTGTGATGTTTCTTAATCATTTATTATTTTTGCAAAATATGTGTTTATGTTGTAATTTCTGTTCGCATAAGTTCTATTTAGAGTTTTACTAATAAATATATTATGTTCTCAAAGGGAAACTATAATTATATCAGTATGCCAAGAAAATCCGATTTATATTAATTATTATAGAATAATATTAATAATAATAATAATAATAATAATAATAATAATAATAATAATAATAATAATAATAATAATAATAATAATAATAATAATAATATAGAAATTATTAATATAATATATTATAGAATTATTAATATAATTATTATAGGATAATTATTAAATTATTAAAATCGAAACAAGTAAAATACTTTCAAAGAGATGTTTTATTCAATGTTTTATTCATTTGAAAGAAACGTGAAATGGTCGAAGATGGATTTTAAATTTTGTTTGAATGAAATGGTTTTTTTAATTTAATTTTTGTTTAAATTAATAATATTTATTTGTTAAATTAATTTTTATTTTTATTTAATAATTTTGCTGTTTGAATTTTTTGACTTCACATTATAGTCAGGGGGTTTTTAAGGCTCAGTTTTTTATTCTTAATTTTATTTAATTTTAAGTCTCGATAAAAAAGCCTAAGACCTTTTCCTTGATAAAAACACTAAGTATTTTTCTTCGTTAAAAATCCTAAAAATAATTAATCAATGAAAATTCGCAAGAAAACTTTATACTGATAAAAAAACATAAATATAAATTCTGGCTGAAAAAACCAAGGTGCAGGAAGTCACATGGGTTATATCAATGTGAAGATGACACTGTAGTGAGGCATATTTTGGCTCATGTTAATAAAATCATAGTGCAGGGATTTGGTTTTAAGACAACGGGAAGATCACTTTATAATAATGGTGTTTTTTTGTCTCAGGGATTTTTTTACAGGAATTATGGTCTTATGAATTTTTGTATAGGGTATTTTGAGAAATTTGACATAGAACACAACTTTAAGTCAATTTGAAAGTCCTATTTTGGTCTGAGTATTTTCTATATTCTTTATAGGATCTCTAGTCTCAGGCATTTTTGAATATATTTTTAGTCCCAGTGTTTTTTAAAAATAAATATAGTTTCATGACTTTTAGGTCGAACAATATTTTTTTGACTGGTCAAAAATCATGTGTAATTATTAAATTAAAGTAAAATAAGTAAAGTAAACTATTCAAAATTAGGGAAATAATTTAAAATAATCCTTTGAAGAAGTATTCTCGCCTGAGAAGTTGAGGTTTAATTAATTAAAAAAGTAAAATAATGTAATGTATTTAAATTAAAGTAATATATTTTGAAGAAACGCTATTGATTGAAAAATTAAAAAATAATTGAGGTCTTGAAATTATTAATTTTATCAATCAAATTATTATTAAATTTATCATTAAATTTATTTAAAATTAATTTAATTATTTGATTTACACAGATATACTTTAATTTATTATTTCTCATGAAGCCTTTAAATATATTCTAAATTTATGAAACTATTTACTTAATATTTTTTATTAAATATTTAGGTAGAATTAAAAGATTGGATAATTTTAATCAGTGGAAAATTACTTTTGTATGAAACCAAATACCTTTAAGAAGAAAATTCTCAATGAAGAAAATACAGAGGAATGAAAAACTCAAGGAATATTCATAGAAATTTCCATGGAAAAGCTCATTTAACTAGAAAAACGAATTGAAGAAGAAACTTCTTACTGAAGAATTGTAATATTCACTGACAATCAGAAAATAAATACTAAAAAGATGGAAATACCTATTAAAGAATGGGAGTATCCATTGAAAGGATTTTTTTTTATATTCGCGAAATGTTGGCACAGTCTTTTTTATTATATATATATATTATAAGAACATTTTTTCCCAATATCACCACTGACTTTTTTCCATTGTATTTATTAAAAAGAGCTTGAAGACTAAATATCATTTGAAAATTCGTGAATATCAAAAACATCGATACATTACTGATTTCAATCTCTCTCAATCTCTCTTTTTAATATATATATATATATATATATATATATATATATATATATATATATATATATATATATATATATATATATATATAACCTTGTCAGAGAAGCATCAAGAGGCATTTAAAAGAAAATTTGTATCTTTAGAATTTAAAATATGTATTTTAAATCCACTTGCAAAAGGTGAAAAGCATCTCAAATTGCAAATATTATAAATTTAAACGAAAAAACAGTCAGAATTATTAAAAAAATGAAGAAAAAGTTCGGATAGTGAAGACGACTGTTCAACCGAAAAAAATCGTTTAATTGTTTTAAGCATTACCGATGAAGAATAAAATTATTGAATTTTTATATTTTTTGTTAGCTTATAATTATTTTTGCGACACAAATCTACTAAATATAATGGAGGTAAATTTTTCTATAAATTTTAAATATTTTCAAAACGTCACACTTTTTATATTATTATATTTTTAGTATCTTTTAGCACGGTTTCATTGTTGTTAAAACATAAATTTTTATTTTAACTTTTAGTTATTATTGTAATATTTTTGTGATAAATAATTTTTAAACACTTACCCAACCTCTAATACATTTTACGGTGGATTAGTGAACTTGTATTGTTATTCAAATAGGCACCTACTGTGTTTTCATTGGCATAATTATTTCTTTGTCCCCATCCTCTGGGATCCAAAGCTCGTGATTGGCATGAAGTCCATCAGAACAGTAAGTAACAAGATTGAAGTGTTTTTGAAAATGAACAAAGCGTGAATACGTGAGAAAACATTTTATTAATTAAAAATAATTTAATATTTAAAAAAAGATGTATTTTTAATTATCACCTACGCATAAATAAAACTCATTAGATTTAATTAAATTAATTTTGAAAATAGACGAAATAAATAGATATATCAGTATTTCATTGGCCTTTAATTGTAATATTTTATTTGACCGCCACAAAATATGTTTTAATTATCATGTCTCACATATTTACCAAATTACGCAAATTCACTTATTTTATTATTATTATTATTATTATTATTATTATTATTATTATTATTATTGAATAAATAGTTAAACATACATGGCAATGATTTAATTATAAGATAACGCCAATCAAACATTTTTTTCACGATTAATTTCGACAGTTTTCCTGTCATCATCAGGTGGGATATAATACTCATTAAATAAAGGATTTTAAACAAATTTAATTATATATAAAAAAATTTTTTTATTTTATAAAAATATTATTTTTTAAAAACTTTAACATTTAAAATTTAATTTAATAATTTAAAAATTTAAAAATTTTTTATCAATTATTTAATTTAACACAAAAAACAATACATACAATACACAAAAGCTTATTTAAAAACACTCAACACACAAGTATTTACAGCATTCTGCACATTAATTTCCGGATTCAATGATTTTATCAACAACGCCTCACAAATCACACGTTCCCAATAATTATCAAAGTTTTTTAATAAAATTTTAAAATCAGACATACCTATTTTAATCTTACAGCCCTTATTGTGCTCACCAATATGGGTCAAAGACTTCGGTCTACAATGTTCTGGAGCTCGAATACAGAGATGAAAACAGATAGAAAACCAACTGATACTGGTCTCTATACTTCTTCCGAAAGTTTTTGTGAATTCAAGTATAAAAGAAATATGGTGAAGGGGTTGATTTATCGTGCATGGTCTTTGTCTTCTACTTTTAAAAATTCGGTAAAGAGTGTTGACGTATTGGTTGAACTGTTGATGAAGAATGGTTATTCAAAATCCTTTTTAGTAATTATGGTGAAAGAGACTGTTGACAAATTTATTAAAAATCCTAAGGATCCATGTTTGAGAAAATTTGGGTGTGATCTTGTTGAGATGTGTGAGTCTGATGAGTTAAAATCTGGGTGTGATTTTGTTGAGGTGTGTGAGTCTGATGAGTTAAATAAATTAAATAGTGTGAGCAAGGATGATGAGCCTAAATTTGTGTTAGTATTGCCGTACTCAGAAGGTTTTAAGGATTATAAAGTGAAGATAAGAAAGCAGTTAGGGAATTTAAACTATAGGATAGTGTCAACTTCATGGAAAGTACGCAATATGTTTATTAATAAGTCAAAGACTCCGGTTGAATTGTGTTCCGATCTCGTTTATCAGTTTACATGTAATGGGTGTAATGCCACATACATTGGAGAGACTTCCCGTCATCTCTGTATTCGAGCTCGAGAACATTGTAGACCGAAGTCTTTGACCCATATTGGTGAGCACAATAAGGGCTGTAAGATTAAAATAGGTATGTCTGATTTTAAAATTTTATTAAAAAACTTTGATAATTATTGGGAACGTGTGATTTGTGAGGCGTTGTTGATAAAATCATTGAATCCGAAATTAATGTGCAGAATGCTGTAAATACTTGTGTGTTGAGTGTTTTTAAATAAGCTTTTGTGTATTGTATGTATTGTTGTTTGTGTTAAATTAAATAATTGATAAAAAATTTTTAAATTTTTAAATTATTAAATTAAATTTTAAATGTTAAAGTTTTTAAAAAATAATATTTTTATAAAATAAAAAATTTTTTTATATATAATTAAATTTGTTTAAAATCCTTTATTAATGAGTATTATATCCCACCTGATGATGACAGGAAAACTGTCGAAATTAATCGTGAAAAAAATGTTTGATTGGCGTTATCTTATAATTATTATTATTATTATTATTATTATTATTATTATTATTATTATTATTATTATTATTATTATTATTATTATTATTATTATTATTATTATTATTATTATTATTATTTGCTGGATTAGTTTTGTCGTAATGCCTACGTGAAGCAAACATTTTGTAAATATCCTGGCTTCTTCACGGTGACAAGGGATTATTTAGGAAAAACCTGAATAAACAAAAACAAATCCGGAAAGTTACAATGAATAATTTCCTTCCTCATTAAATCAGTTCAGTTGATTAATTACGTCACACAACATAAATTAGGAATATTTCAAAAATTAATTTATATTTCTTTTGGTGAACTAATTTAATTCTCTTACAATTATAATTATATTTTAATATTAAAAAGTTTATATTATTCTTCAAGTTAGATAAAGTAACTATTATGAATAAATTCTTTATTATACTCCATTGTGTTTTTATGCGGTTTATTTAATAATATATTTTTATTATACAATATTAGGAAATGCATTTTCTAATACCACATAAAAAATATCGCACCAAAACAAATAGTATTAAAACAATATTTATTAATTATTTCTTTAAATTTAATTAATTAGGGAATTTTATTTAAATTACATACAATTGGAAATCAACAACAATTTATTTGTTATAATTAAATTAAAGTAAATTTTTTTTATCAATTAACTGTAAATAATCTGTCCTTCAAAATGTCAAAGTCTTCACAAGAAGAAATTGAATTTGTTAAGTTTTTCTCTTTTTAATGTTTATCTCAGTTACAGCTTTTGTCACAGTTTATTTATTATATAATAAATAAATATATAAAAATAAAAATAAAAATAAAATAATAATAATAATAATAATAATAATGATAATAATAATAATAATAATAATAATAATAATAATAATAATAATAATAATAATAATAATAATAATAATAATGATAATAATAATAATAATAATAATAATAATAATAATAATAATAATAATAATAATAATAATAATAATAATAATAATCATAATTCATAAATATCGTTATCATCAACCCAAAAATCAATGATTAAAAAATTTATTAAAAAGCACTTCAGTTTCGACGAGTTAATAAGATCTCAAGAAGCTTAAAATGGATAAAAATGAAAATTCTGTCTGATGGCGATGATTGTTATCGTTGAAACTGTTTCAAGCCTCGACAGTGAATGATTAAGACGAAAACAATCAAACGAGGAGCTTTGAATTTATCATTGAACGGATTGTGCAGAAAGTATTATGTTGAGGAAATTTCCCCATAATCAGATAAGAATCATTTCTTGTTTTATTGAGTGAATCCTATTGTTTTTATTTTATCGAAAGATTTTATTGATTTTTCTTTGATAATATTATCATAAGATAGAAAAATTCAGCTTTTTTAGAAAAATTTGTTCGTTGTTGCATATTTCGTAAGTGAAATTCATCTGAATAATTTTGAAAAAGAACGCTCCAGATAAAAGTGATATATTTTATAAGTTCTCTTTTTCGTCAGCCTTTTCTCTTCTGTTCAAACATTTCATATGAAAATCAAGTTTCAACTGGAAAAAGCAGAGATTTTTCTTTGAAAACGATAGCAAGGTAGTTACCATTTTACAATCATTTTACAATCAAAAAAGCTTTTGCAGATAATAACAAATTTACAACGCGTAATTTTTGCACAAATAGCGGCATCAAAATTGGAAGGAAAAACTATTCGGCAGGTAAGTTTATTAAGAAACTACTTCAAGTTGAATGAATCTGATTTAGGTTCCGAAGAAAAATGACAACCTATTCTCTAATTTTCACTTTTGTTTAATCCTTTGGATGTTTTCTTTCTTCGACAATTATGATAACTCAATATAGTTTTTAGTTTCTTTTATAGGAGTCTCTCCTCATTTACCATTCAGAGATTAAATTATTTGTTCACGAGAAGTGGAAAAATTGTACGTAAAATGAATTATTTTTTTTCAGTTTGACCAGCTGCAATCATACCTGTGAAGCTGAGAAATAATAATTTTTAATTAAATTATTGGTTTAAATTAATTAGTTAATTAATTATTTTTTATTTGTTAAATATTTGTTAAACATTTAAATTACGCTGTTACCAAGAAAATTATCATTTTATACTAAATGATTTCATGTTTCGACATTATAGTATATATAAATTGAATTAAATTTAAAGTAAGATATTTGCAACCTTTAAAACAAAACAGAAATTTAGAAAAAGAAAATTCCCCTAAATTTGTCTGAATAAATATGTTATAAAATATTTATTTTTACACTGGACGGTAAGAATGAAGATTTAGTCAACTTGAAACAGTTAATAATAATTAAAGTAATTAAATCTCTTGATCTATTTACGAATGTATGTCTTATTACATGTATGAACGTTTGATGAATCAATACTCATGTTTCATAATCATGATTACATAACAGTCTCTAATATCCTCGATATTAATACTTGTGAATTTATTATAATGGAAAAGAATTTAATAACTTAGTTTTTATCTTATTTGACAGAGGACAGGAAGATTTCACATCTAGGAAATCGTCAGAGAAATCCCAGTAAATCACCTGGTATTAAATAAAAGTATTTTTTTCATAATATTTTGAAATCTTTACTTGAAAATAATGATAATTAGTATTTTGCCAGACAGTTGAAAATGTTATTATCTCCGTTTAAATACAAAAAAGAATTATTTATAAAATTAGTATTTTTGAAAGACTTAGTCAAATTTTATTGAAATGTTTAAAAATAATAATATTATAAAATATTTTTCAATATAATTTGGTTATTGGAAACTTTAGAATCGAGACACCCTAGATCTGAGAGGTTCAGCTCTTCACCAACTGTTGGACAGTATCGCAGAATTGTTGATGTATCTCAATCATTCAGCCAATTTCTATTTGTATTGTGCAACAGGATCCAAATTCAGAAATGAGCTTAAGTCTCTATGCTCAGAGAACCGAGCCACACGAAGCAGACTGCAAAATCAAACCACACTTGCCAAGTCAAGGGTCCATCAGCCATATCCAGTAGATAAAGACTTATCAAACAGTTAATTTCAAAGAAAAGATAAACTGTAAAGAATCTAATTTATACATTTCACAAATTCCTAACTGAAAGACTACCAGAATTAATTAGCTCATAACCCGGTCCAACATCTGGCGGGCGCATGGAAATTTTGACATAACACTTTCGATTTATTGCTGACTTCTAAAATTACATAGTTAGAGAATTTCGAGAAATTTTTATATTTTCGAATTTGTAAATTTATAATTTTCCGAGTAATTAAGTTGAAAATAATATTTTTTGTTTGAATAATTAAAGAATATTAACAAATTTGTTTAAATGTCAATGGATTTTTGTAAATTTATTCAATTCATCAATTTGATTTGTTCACATATTTTCTGAGCAACGAATTAATTCTTTTATTATTTCAATCAAAATTTAATTATTTTCAAATTTCAATTAAAAGGTATTATAATTTTGTCTGAAAAATATTTGTCTGGCTTATAAAATACTTTCATTTTGAAATAATAAAACAATTATTTATTTATTTTAATATATATTATTATAATTAGGAAAAGTTTATTTTTTAGCAAATTATTTTGGTCGTGGAAACTATTTTTGAAATCTGCGGTATTTTAATTTTTTTATCATGTTTAACAATATGTTATAAACAACCGAAATATAACTGAGTATTGTCAACAATAAAAATAAAAAATAAAAAATTACATCCATTCCTAATATTATTTAGAAAAAAAGATGATGTTGTAACTCAACTATGAATGCAATTTAAAATAAGACTTTCAAGAATTTATTTTTTTATTGAATATTTGTTTACATAATTAACAATGATTCGCACAATACTCTATTCTAATCATTATTAAATAATTATTCATCTATACGACTGAGATTATAATTTAAACAAAATTTTAATATTTAAAAATAATTTAACTCAAAATAAAATTTAATTTCTAAAATTAATATTTGAATAAATTTATACAATTTTTAAAATTTTATTTAATTTTTGAATTTGATAACTTTTAGTTATTTGATATTGAGTTTGGCTCTGGCTGGTTTAGATAAAGTTTAAAATATTTTTTCGATAGCGGAATCATTTATAACTATTCAAATTTTAATAAATTTTTTGAAAACTATATTTAGTTTTGTTTGAATTTATTTTTTGAAATTTAAAATGTGAGTAGAAAAATTTAATCAGAGAGGAAGCAGAGAACGAAAGACTTGTTAATTTTTGTATTGGAGTGATCAGACCTATTTATGTCGAAATATTTACTTTTTATAAATAAATACTGCTGATTTAAGGCTTAAGTAATTATTAATTTGAATTATATTTTAATTAATGATAATATAATAATAATATAATAATAATAATTATTATTATTATTATTATTATTATTATTATTATTATTACTATTACTATTATTAGTATTATTATTATTATTATTATTATTATTATTATTATTATTATTATTATTATTATTATTATTATTATTATTATTATTACTATTATTATTATTATTATTATTATTATTATTATTATTATTATTATTATTATTATTATTATTATTATTATTATTATTATTATTATTATTATTAAATTATATTAACAATGTAAAATTTAAAAGAATATGTTAATTCATAAATGAAACAAGTACCTTTAAAAATAATTTATTATATTTTCGGGAACATCAAATGAAAAAAAATTTCTCAAAATATCATTTTCCTTATTTTCTGTAAATAATTTCTGCTTACAAATCTTCAAGACCGATTCAGTAAAGAGAAAAAAAATTAATCTTTTTTGTTTAAACTGAATAAAACAAACAATGAATTCAAGTAAAGCGCTGTTTATAATTATAATTATTTGTTTTAATTGATATAAAATTCATCTAAAAATAATGAGCGAAAGACACCGTGCAAGTATCAGAGCAGTACTCGATTTAATAAATCTCTATTAATTCCACGATGCCAATTTGGCACCGATTGGTATTCCTTGAGAATTTCTGGTGAAGTGCGTGTTAAATATCAAAGTATTTTCGAATTTTATATAATTGCAAACTTATAAATATAATCGTGGAATTTCAAATCTTTGATAAGAGCACAAAATTTTTTAACATTTGCCAACTTTAGATTTGAAACTAAATTTTTCACCTTTTTATTTAATTCTCGCTATTGGGAAAATTTTACTAAATTTAAATTATAATACATAACTAATCCTTTTTTATCTTACATTTTTAGTAGATAATATCATATAAATGTGAGCCACATAGATTATTCCTCTAGTGATGAAATAAGAGGAAAAGCAATGCTGTATGAGGGAAGCTAGTAGATGAAATTTTGGAGAAAAAGACTTTTTGAGATGAGGACAAAGGTGAATTGATTGAGATAAAATGAAGAAAGGTGAGATGAAATAAGTGATGAAAAAGTGTTTTGAATACGAAGTATTTGAAATAGAGTTAAGGAAAAAAGGATGAAGAAAAGAGAAATATTTTTTCTTTATAAATAGAGTTCCGTGCGCCAATTAGAATGGCGAGAGTCCGTCAAAAACAGAGGTGGACAAACCTTATAACTCAGGTGGCCGCTTTTGGAGTTTAGTCAATGGTCAATCACCATACCTAATAAATGCGTAAAAGAAAAATGCTTAAGAAACTGGATTATATTTGTATAAAATATATGATAAGGAAAAATTATGTCTGAAATCATGTTTACTAATTACAAATAGGAATATTTACTCGTAAGTACTAAAGTACATTAATTTGTCAATTTCTTTAAGCAAATCTTTTTAATAAAAACAAATAATAATAATAGTAATAATAATAATAATAATAATAATAATAATAATAATAATAATAATAATAAAATCTTAATATTATAAGAACTTATTTTTCAAATTTCACCACTGATTTCTTTTCCATTGTATTTATTAAAAAGCTTGACTATGAATCAGTAAATATATCGATGTTTTTGATATTCACGAATTTTATGCACTGCCTTTTTCAAGTGCCGAACATTATTTATTGATTCATAGTCTTCAAGCTTTTTATTAAAATCTAAATAATAAATTATTAAAAATTAGTAACTCTTTAAAAAATTCAAATTTAACATTTTGTATCTTAATTTTTATTCTTAAAAGCGAGTAGTTAGCGCTCCTGCCTCATAACCACTTCCCTCTTAATGATTCACTCTTAACACAATACATAATTTTCAACTACTTAATTAATTTATTCTAAGTTTGGATTAATTGGTTAAATATTTAAAAAAAGTTTATTCAATGAATGATTGATGTTAATTTAAGATTTTGCATATTTATTGAAAGTCTAGTAATGCTCAAAATAGTAAATTTAATAGAACTTATGTAACTACGTTTTATCAATATTTTAGTAATCT
>CAUHTR010004526.1:0-33286 GCA_959609185.1 Schmidtea polychroa | reverse complement strand
ATGTCAACAGATGTAAACGAAAAAAATAGAATTAGTAGAGAAACCACAACATAAATATGGATTACGATCACAAAAAGCATTAATGATGTTAGCAACGTTTCTTAAATAGAAAAAATAGTAACATGTACCTATTTTATATGCCCAATGAGATTTTCAGATAGATACATCACAAGTGAAATGTAAAAAATAAGAACCACCATAATAAATGAGTGTAAAACAACCAGGAAAATCATATTTATTTCAACTCCGTCAGACACCCCTAAAAATATAATATCTACCCAAAAAACCTCGCAAAACATTCTGGTCTTCTATTCAAGATTCTCAACCTCAGCACTATACACAGAACACTCTGCCACCCGAAATTAACCGCTTATATCATTACTGTAAAAGGAAAAATCTTTATTCATCGCTTCATCTTCGTAGCTGTAGTCGAATATGCGAGATACCCATTTACATTCCCCTGCAGCAACATAGAAACAGGCACCATTATTCGTCATATACTTTCACTTTTTGCATTATTCGGATCGTCATCCAGTATCCACAGAGATAGAGGTGCTGAATTCGAGAGCCATTCATTTCGAAAGCTCCTAATAAGTCACGGAGTAGAAAAAAGCAGAACTACTCCATATCACCCTCAAGAAATGGTCAATGAGAGAGAACGAATAGAACAATCCTCAAAACAATGTACCTCGCACTCATAGAATATAACTTAGATAAGATACGGCACCCTCATCCATTAGAGCTCTTCTCTGTATTTCAACAAACTCTATCGTATATGACCGAATGTTCAACTTCCAAAGATCACCAATAATAGATCAAGATCTTCCAGAGTACCCACGAAATAGTAAAGAAATTCTGCTTAAACGCCACATCCGGAGAAAGTACGATCCACTGGTAAGCGAAGTAAAATGGCTGGAAACGATTTCACCTTATTTTGCCCGTATTCAACAAAATTGGAAAAGTAGACACCGTATCAACAACTCACCTGGCACCATCAGCCACCCAAAGCCCAGTAAAACTAAAACTGGGCGCTGAAAACGCTATTCATTTCATAGACGAAACCCAGGTACCTCCCATAGATATAAATGCAATCAAGTTGCAAACCGAGTGCCAAGTTACGGTCGTTAAATTAAGACCCCATATCGCTTTATTTCTTAGCAGAGAAGAATGACATAAATTTTGTTTAAATAACTGTAATTTGTTGGGTATTAATACAAGTCGGTATCACTGTCTGACTCCTTCGTGTCCTTTGAAAATAAATTAAACACTCAACACAAAATCTTTATTTGAAACTAATACAATTACACTTTTGTTACACTTTTACTGATTTCACCACACTCGATACAACCACTTTTTGCACCTTTCAATATTACTGAAATCTCGCGTAGGGATGAATCTTCCAATACTACGTTTAATTTAATTTTATTCACTTGATACTAACTTCACGGTTTTTCTCGTTACTCTGTCTAACTTTCGAGTTTTCTTTTCTTCGACCAACTGGCCGCTTGTTCACCTCTGAGCTCTCTTTTTATACGTTTCATAAGAAGCCAATTATCTAGAAAATTGCGTTAAATTATCCTAAATCAATATTTTTGGGTTTCTAATTTGTTTACCCTTGATTAGGGCTCCAACTATTCCTCTTTTTATCTCCCTTCTCGGGTCTACTGCAAATCGGGTTTCCTATGGCGCTCGGGTTTCTCATGGGCTCAGGCTTTTCATTACCGAATTATTCATTTTAATTAATTTGTTTTTTCGCAAAAATTTTCCCTGTGAACACCTTATTAAATTTTTATTATAATTTCTGAACTCGTCTATTAATTTGGCATTCAACCATACTCGATATTGATTTTTGATTTTTATAAAATTTTAATTAATTTTGTACTTTTATTGATTTTACCATTATTTGTTTATAGGTCACAAGGGTACACACAGATTCAACACCCGCACACCCCAAACCGTACGCTTCGTGTAAAAGCCCAAGTTTTTTTTCCTTTAATATATATTAGGTGACGATGTAAAGTAAATAAGGCAAGCTACACTAATAACATAATATTAACATTACAACATTACACTTAAAGTTTTACAACAAATCAATAATAATTACAACAATTAATAATTTATTGCAACGACGGTAACGAAGATTGTATTTTTAATTGTCCATTCTGTTGTACAATAAAATACATTGGAGCGATCTCCTTAACTGGTCGATCGACTTGAGAATCAGGAACATCATACAAAGGAGTATCCCCACAATTAACCACATGACAGCGACGATAAATTGCCGCAATTCTCTTTGCATTCCAACTGGGATTTATGATGTCATTCAACGAATTACAACATATTATTCTTGGAGTTTTCGCTTCAATAATACCGGTTCCATATTTGACATTAGTAGATGGTTTGGGCACCGCCAGAACAGGACTCCGCCAGCACAGTACCCCCCCCCCCCCGGCCGGAAAGAATTAAAAAAAAAATTTTTTTCAAGGTCAACTTAAGAACAAAGACAATGACTCATCCAATGACTCATCACTCGTCTAGAACAAAGACAATGACTCATCCGATGACTCATAAAAATTATTATTTTTCAAAAATATTATTAACTGTGCTGGCGGAGTCCTACTTTTCGTGACCCCAAAACATAGTCTGAAACTTAAAATCTTTTAAAAATTCATAGTTCATTTTGAAGCCCAGAAGTAGACAAATATTTTGAGCCATAAAAATAATTTTTATCATTAATAATAAAAAAGTTATTAAGGTTTTGGTCAGAGTCATTTTAGTCATTTTAAGGTAAATTATTATTATTTTTCAAAAATATTATTAACTGTGCTGGCGGAGTCCTACTTTTCGTGACCCCAAAACATAGTCTGAAACTTAAAATCTTTTAAAAATTCATAGTTCATTTTGAAGCCCAGAAGTAGACAAATATTTTGAGCCATAACAATAATTTTTATCATTAGTAGTATAAAAGTTATTAATTCTTTAGTCAGACACTAATTTATAGCAAATTATCATTAATTTTCAAAATTTTATAAAGAAATTTGCGGGTGATTTATCATACACCCAATCAGGTAAGACTTTAATTATTATTATTATTATTATTATTATTATTATTATTATTATTATTATTATTATTAATTTTATTTTTATTATTATTATTATTATTATTATTATTATTATTATTATTATTATTATTATTATTATTATTATTATTATTATTATTGGGTATTGCTCGCAAGGGTACTGCCCCGAGTTTATCCGACAAAATATTTTCTCCCCCTATGGGTAATGCTCAAAAGGGTACTGCTCACGCTCAACAACTCACAAGTGTATTATTAAACAAATCAACAAAACATACATTTATTTAAACAAAAAAAAATAATATACAAGGGTAAGACTTTAATTATTATTATTATTAATTTTATTATTATTCTTATTATTATTATTATTATTATTATTATTATTATTATTATTATTGGGTATTGCTCGCAAGGGTACTGCCCCGAGTTTATCCGACAAAATATTTTCTCCCACTATGGGTAATGCTCAAAAGGGTACTGCTCACGCTCAACAACTCACAAGGGTATTATTAAAAAACAAAAGGGTACTGCTCACGCTCAACAACTCACAAGGGTATTATTAAACAAATCAACAAAACATACATTTATTTAAACAAAAAAATAATGTAAAATTAACAAAGGTAAACCTAATATTGATGTACTACTATTCGCAGCATTATTGTTTGAAATTGGTGACGTTGAATTGATTTTCAGATATTCTATTGATCCTTTGATTGTTTGAATTTCTCTTAATAATAATTCAATCTTTTTTAACAAATAATCATGCTTCTTATCAATAATTTTCATATTCTTCTTATTTTCAACAATAGAGTTATTGAAAACTTCAATATGATCAATCAATTTAATTTTTATATTTTGTATATATGCAAATGATAGTTCATAACTGTTTTCTAAACTCTCCAATCTTTGAGATATTCTTTTTCCTGGATGCTTTGACCATTTTGGTTTATCGAGAATATATAAAATATCCATCAACTTGGCTGTATTCGGACAAACACATATTGATTTATTAAAAGACTCCACTGTTATTGTTGTATTGTGTGAGCACACACTCGTTATAATAATTAGCAATATGAATATAGTTTTCATGGTGTATCAAATCAAAACCTTTCTTTTACATTTATAGTCTATCAACCAATCAAAATCATACGGTATTAGTATAAATAAAACATCATATTTTAAATTATTGTAGAAATGTCTCATTTTATGGAAAATCTTTTAAGCGAACTTATCAACAAAAAGATTATGGAAAGCCTCAGTTTCCTGGTCGATCGGACCGAAAAGATTATAGAAGGAAATCATATTGATTATGAAGATATGCTCAATTCCGATTGCCTCGAAACGAAAAAATTCTATTTTCATAGGATTTTTAACTGTCTATGCGACGATGAGATGAAGTGGACCCGAATACTAGTAGGGTTCGCTTATATGAAGATCATAATCGAAAGAAGTTTATGGGACTCTGAACATTATTATCAGTGGTCTCAAGAAGTAATACTTTTATAATCTATATTTTATTAATATTTATTTTCTAGATAATCAAGTCAAAGTTTCAACCATGGATTGAAGCCAATGGCGGATGGGGCGTACTGAATCAACTCGCCAGAAATGCGAAGGAAATAGATGATCAGAAAAGAAAATTTAAAAACTATGTAAAACTTGCAACAGGTGTTGCTATTTTGTATGCTTTATCGCTATTTTTAAATAAAAATTAATATAGTTATTTTGTTTGATTTTTAAATAAAATTTTAAATAAATTTACAAACACTAATTAACTAAAATTTATTAATTAACACATTCGCAGTCGTCATCTCCACATTTCATTATATTTTCAACGACATGATCAATACAATCATTCGTAATATTATCTTTAGGTTCCTCTATAGGTTCATCTATAGGTTCAAAGATTTCCTCATCAATTTCTTGAGTTTCTTCCTCATCAATTTCTTGAGTTTCTTCCTCATCATCAAATCCTGTATCTTGACTCTCAACTATCCAGCCGATATTTAAGGCATTTGTAATAGATAATATGTCCTCAATTTTCATACCAGATATTTCTGCTAACTTTTCCAACAAAAAGTTGATTACAAATTCTAAATAATAAATAATTCGGTAATTAATTAATCATGTTAACCTTTTTCTGCAGTCATTTTCATCACTTTAAAACTATATTTTAAGTTTGTTTATAGATTTTCTTTGTTAAATTTGCATGTCATTTGCATTTATGTTGCAATTAATAAAGAGAAAAACAAATATGACTAATACATTTATTAAATATAACATTAAAATATTTGTGAAAGTCTAGCAGACATAATTTTCCAAATAGGAGAATATACATCATTATTATCAACTTTATATCCCTGGATTGCAATTGTTATATACCAATTTTCATTTTCTTTGAAACTGATTTCATCAAAAGCATCATAAAATCTTGCATATCTATTGTTGAACCATGCATGTTGATTACACGATAGATTCGAATCTATCCGTTTAAAAACATCATCAATAGTTTTGACATCAATCATTGAAAGCGTGCCGGATAAGAATTGAAATTTAGTTGGAATTAGCTTGACTGGTGCAACCAATTTCATATTGATTTCTTCTTTCAAAAAATACATTTTGTAGTTGTGGAACATTTGAACTGGTGGTACCATTTCTTTAGGTTTTTCGGTGCTTGAAATTTTCTTGGTCATCGTGAATAATGAATAAATTTAAATGTTACAGGGTTTTTATACCTTTGACTCATGCCTATCAACCAATCAGATTATAGCATGTCTTTGTTTAAATTGCATTCAAAATGCATTGATGTTGCATTGTCACATGTTTTGTTATATGTTCTATTTACAGATTTATTATTAATGTGTTTCATTATTATTAATGTTTTTACTATTATTGTTATTATTATTATTATTATTATTACTATTATTAATATTATTACTATTATTATTACGATTATCAAAATATATAAAATATCAAAAACTAAATAACGAAAACTAAATAATATTTATTTGTTAAAAACATTCAAAATGCATTCTTGATATGGTGGAAATCCCGAAGAGTTTTAACCAAAACCCATTCTACATATCGCTGATATCTAGCTTTGCAGCAGGAACAGCTATTGTAACATAAATATTCTGGATCCATATGTTTAATTGTTCGATTTATCTTCACATCCCACATAAATTGATGGAAAATCTCGAACATCCTTATCCCCGTCGCATTGAACACCAAATCAGGGACTAATTCTGCAGGCTTGTTGTATACTGCTGCATTGATTTCTGGATAATAGAATGCTAACTTCTTTAGCATGACTGCAGCATATTCTTCTGAAAAATATAATATTTAAATTTGTAAACAAAAAAATAAAAATTTACCATAATCATCTATTTCTTTCATTAAATTCGCTGCGGTTGGTATTTTGTACATAGTGAAATAAATGAATTCTAAACACAAAGCGTTTGTTTAAATCAATCAATAACCAATTAGAAATTAACCAATTAGAAATCGACCAATGAAATTATCTCATTTCGAACATTGTCAACAAATTCTCTATACTCCAAATTTCTCAACCCCAACATGACAACCTTTCCACTAGCAAACACGTTGACACATATAGGGTTATATTTTAATAGTCTTAGTGCCGGAAACAATTCCGGTTCAAACATACAATCACATTTTTTCGATATGTTATATAGATTGATACTATGTCCCATATCCATAGTAACGGTAATTGATTGGATTATAATATTATTTATTCGATATTGTAATTTATTAATATCCAAGGGTTTCTTACATCCCATGATTCTACATTTACCAGTCTTGAAAAATATTATCGGATATTTCCCGCTTCTATCGATAATTTGCTGGGGTTTCCCTGGTGGGAACCTCATATTCGATACATCGAAATTTCCTCGATAATTTATATTTGCTAACATTATTAAATCATTTATGAAAATTTGTCTTTATATACTTAATTGAGCACGAGTTCATTAAATCATTGAATATAAACAAATACACATATATTTATAAAATTTTTGAAATGGAATTAAGAAATGATGCAGTATACCAAATCGTTGGTCCGAGTGGTAGTGGAAAAACATTATTTGTTTGTAAATTACTAAAATCAAATTTATTCAAATCAAAATTCAACAGGATTTATTGGCATAGGGGTGCTGATGAAGAACATGGATTAACTCAATCAAGTTTCTGTAAATTAAAAAACATGAAAATAGTAAAGGGATTCGATAAAAACTGGTCCAGCCGATTAAAGAAAGGTGACGTTATTATTATCGATGATTTGTATCAAGAAGCTAATAAAGAAAAAGATTTTAATAATTTATTTACAAAGATCAGCAGACATGTCGGTGTAACAGTTATTTTCATAACACAAAATCTATTTCATCAAGGTGGGGCACATCGAACACGTAATTTAAATGTACAATATTTAGTTATTTTCAAGAATCCTAGAGATGCAACAGTGATTGATTTTCTTGCACGTCAATCATACCCTAACAATCGTAATTTTCTTATCAGTGCATTTCAAGATGCTACAAAAATACCTCATGGATATATATTTCTTGATTTCACACAACAATGTCCCGATGATTTACGAGTAAAAACAGATATTTTCAACCCAAAAGGTGCCATGGTTTATAAACAAAGTTGAAAACCTCTATGAATAATAATGTTTCTAAAAGCAAGAGTGAAAAATATTAGGAAATTAAGAAAAAGTATTAGAAAGAGTATTAAAGTTCCAAAGGTTCCACCAACAACTAGTTATACACCATCTAAAAAACTTGTAACTGAAAATTTCTCTGCAATGAATCTTATTTCGAAAAATCCTAAACCTAAACGTAAAACCCGTAAAACTGGTAAAAAAGTAGTTAAAAATCATCGCAGTTTTCCATTTTTTAATGCATTGTTAAAGGCCCCGAGTATGAAAAGAATGAATATATTGCAATCATTCCCAAATTTTGTTGTCGATGATTTACTCAATATTATACTTAAAGTAGTCAAAGGCAAAATTAAAATCAGTAAATCAAAAAAGCATTTATTGAGCAAACTTAGGAAACCATTGTTATCTTTAGTAAATAATAAAAATCGTAAGCAAATGAGGAAAATTATATATAAACAACAAGGTGGATTTATTGGTGCATTAATACCTCTGGCATTATCATTATTAGGTGGAGTTGTAGGAAATCAATCATAAACAATGGGTGCTAATCCTTCATTGCCCGACATTAAATTTAATTTTAAATCTTCTTGTTGTAATGGAGAAGATTTGGACGAACGCAGAAGACGAAGCCGGTTTCGGTGGAGTGGCAAAATTAAAGAAAAGAGTTCCGAATTCGAAAAAAGAAACCCAGAAGTGGTTATCAGATCAGCTTGCGTACAGTTTGAACAAACCAATGCGGAAAAGATTTCCAACAAGAGCATATAAAACATTTGGTATTGACGATTTATGGCAAATGGATTTGATGGAGATGATACCTTATTCGAAAATTAACAATGGGAATAAATATATTTTAACATGTATTAATGTATACAGCAGGTTTGTACGAGCAATACCAGTCAAGGCAAAATCTGCAGAAGAAATGTCCAAGGCAATTAATATTTTATTTAAAGATGGACATCCTAATAACTTGCAAACAGATTTAGGTATTATTATTATTATTATTATTATTATTATTATTATTATTATTATTATTATTATTATTTTAGGTAAAGAATTCTACAATAGCAAAGTTAAGCAAATCCTCGATAAACTGAAAATAAATCACTACTCGGTACATTCTCAATACAAAGCTGCCCATGTTGAAAGATTTAATCGAACATTGAGAGATAGATTAAAGAAATTGTTCGTGCATCAAGGTAATAAAAAATGGGTAAATGCTTTACCGAAAATAATAACAAGTTATAATCATTCATCCACATCGAGGACTGAATGGATTGAGACCTGTTGATATTACATCAAAAACATCATTGACTTCTAAGAAATCTGTAAAAATTGCAAAACCTAAATATAAAGTCGGTGACCATGTTAGAATTAGTAAAATTAGTGCATCACCATTTATTAAAGATTTTGATACAAATTGGAGTGATGAAGTCTTTGTAATTTCAAAAATAAATACTAAACAGAATCCTGTAATGTATGTCATCAAAGACAATGATAATAATATTGTACAAGGGAAATTTTATGAGCAGGAATTACAAGTCATTCCTCCCCCAAAAATATTTAGAATTCAAAAAATATTGAAAACTAAAAAGGTCGGTAAGGATAAACAATACTATGTCAAATGGCATGGTTATCAAAACCCGTCATGGATATCAGCAAAAGACCTAATAAAGTGAATTTTTATACTATTTTGCCGAGCAATAGTTGTCCATTAATTCATCCAGACAATCAAGCAAGCAAATTCATCATCGAACTCCAAAACCCCATCTATTTGGATAATGACTGGGAAGTTGCTCTGTTGGATTTTACATTTGTATACAATTTATTCCCAATCTATAGCAAATCAGTTATTGAATATAATAAGAAAGTAGCAGTAACGGAATATATTAGTGTTCTTATTGATAAAGATAGTTATAACTTGACGAGTTCATCGAAATCAAGGAAACCTATAATTTATGATGATGGTCAATATTTATACATGAATTGCTTGAATAAGCCATTCGAAATTTTATTTTCTACAATGGCTGATGCTAAACGTCTTGGATTTACTGATTTACGTAATGTATTTAATGATACAGTCAAAATAAATCTCTCTACACTTCCAAAAACTAATAATTTAGTGGCATTCAAATTTAAGCTATCATACTTTGAAATAACAGAGCATGCATATACTTTTAAAGATAATTTATATATTACAGACCTCGAACAATTACAAACTTATTTAGCTGACAATTGTAGCGAGATTTTAACAGTTTTTGAGCTTCAAAAAGATAAAGTATTTAGATTTAGTATAAATTCTAATCTTAGTCAAGTTAAATTTGACTCAAATTTGGCAAAAACATTAGGATTGACTAAACCAGTATGTACACAAAATGAACAAATTTGTGAAGGAACAAACAAACCGAAAATCCTTAAACATCATCAGCAAATGTTCATTTACAGTAATATCGTGGAACCATGTTATTGTTGGCGATTCTAGTGTTCCTTTAATGAAATCTATATGGATTGAAAAACATGATCAAGATGAAGTTGTACAAATCAATGTAGAAAATCCCATGTATTTACCTGTTTCAACATCTTGTATAAACAATATAGAAATAAATATAAGAGATGATTCTGGTCAATTAATCGAATTTCCAAAAGGTTCAAAAACTCATTTGACATTACATTTTCGTAAAATAAATGGCTAATTCTGATATTATTAGTATGTATAGTGGTAGCCAATCTGGTGGTGAATTACCATATTTTATTGGTAAACAGTACGGATCAGGATGGTTGAGAACAATTGCTAGATTTGCCCTGCCTATTCTTAAACGTATTGGTAGTTTTGGTATGAAAACTGCAAAAGATGTTATTATGAATGAACAGAAAATATTACCATCTTTAAAAACAAATGCTTTAGCAGAATTAGGGAAAGTTTTACCCGGGGTTGCAGGTATGTTTCAAAAAGAAAAACCTCCAGCTCCAGCTCCAGCTCATGCTCCAAAACGTAAAAGACATGGAATATCACGTATAAACAAACGAATGAAAGGACATGGAACTATATTTGCAAAATGATTTGTGGTAAATCCGAATTATGTATATTTGATAGACCGTCGCCCCAGGCTGTAATAGAATTTGGGGCATTTGAGGAAGTTTTTCCTATGAATTCAATTACCGATAGTAGAAATGATATCGAGTTTTATATTAATGGTTCGCAAACCGAATATTTAGATTTGAACGATACTTTATTGACTGTTCAGATTAAGGTTGTAGATAAAGATAGAAAAGTTTTGGATGCCAATGCAGATGTAATACCGAACAATTTCCTGTTTCATACTCTTTTTAAAGATGCAGTGTTGGGATTTAATAATATCAAGATTGAGGGCGGAAATAATACATTCATTCACAAGGCATTAATAGAAACTATTTTAAATTACAATTCCGATACTAAAAATACATGTCTTACTCCTATGGGTTATGCAGCAGCAGATGATGAAAGAAAAAAGTGGGTAAAAGGCTCAAAGGTTTTCACCATGTGCTCATCATTACAACTTGATTTTATGGATCAACCGAAATATTTACTACTGGGAGTTAATGTACATATTAGACTGAAAAGGTCTGATTCTGCATTATCTCTTACTAGTGCAACTACTACACCAATATGTCAATTAGTTGATGCAAAATTATTGGTGAGAAGAGTTCGAGTAGACCCCTCAGTATTAGCAGGTCATCAATTGGGTCTTAATTCAAAACATGCAATTTATCCATTAAAAACAAAGGAAATTGTACAATTTGCTATTGCTAAAGGTGCTTCATCATTCTATAAAGAACAAATATTTGGTGATAGAAGAATGCCTAATTTTATTCTGATAACATTTCAAAGTGAAGCACAATATAATGGATCATATACTGCGTCCAGCTCAATTTTCAAAAACTTTGGTGTTACATCATTGACTTTGTCGAAAAATACTGATTATAGAAACATATATTCAAGATTTCGAGAATGACAATTACTGTGCGACATATATGCAGAGTATTGTTAGAAATCTGGGTTATTTAGATAAAAATTTGAATTGTGGAATAACTCTAGAGGATTTTAAAAGCAAATACCCATTTTTTACATTTGATTTAGCCCCTGATTTTGATTTAAATCAAAGTCAAATACCTCAAAATGGAAATTTTCGACTGGATATAAAGTTTGCAAAAGCTATTACTGAACCAGTACATGTTATAATATATGGAGTATTTGAAAATGAAGTTCAAATTACTGCAAATAGAACTGTGTTGGTATAAATGTATATTGAAACACAAAAAGTTGTCATGGAGTAAGTTGTTTTTTTTACTCTGGATTTATTTAAGTAGTTCTGTTCAGGTACTGAGAATTGGAAAACAGATATTGGGAAATGAATTTGTTATTCCATATTTGAGCAATAATCAAGCAATAATCGTCAATACTCAATCGTCTCATCTTGGTGGAGAACATTGGATAGCTATATATATGAAACCTGGTAATATATTCGTGTTCGATCCTATGGGTTTTTATTACCCGGCTTTGTTGATATCAAAACTACAAACAATGGGGAAACCTATTGTGTATAATAAAACTATGTTTCAAAATCCCTTGACCCAAACATGTGGTCAACACTGTTTGGCGTGGTTGTTGTACAAAAAGTTTCATGTTTAATAAATGTTTAGTGTATGCTTTGTTGTTGTTATTTAATAAGAAAGACTTTTATTATTATTATTTGTTATTTAATAAGAAAGACTTTTATTATTATTTAATAAGAAAGACTTTTATTATTATTTAATAAGAAAGACTTTAATTTATTGTTATTATTAAGAATAATATTAATTATTTTTAATTAACTTATTACTTATCATAAAGCCATCACATGCTCCGTGCATGCACAGTGCATGTTAACAAAGAACTGACTAATAAAGACAGTCACATGGAAACAGCGTGATTAACAAGGCACGTGTAGATGCAATGTGATTGGCTGAGAGAGTAAAATATTTAAGTTTCTATGTGTGTGTACCGAAATCTTATTGGCTGGGACAGGAAAATTTAAATCTCTTTATAAACATTTGCAATTTCCAAATTCGTCACAATTATTTTAAAATTTTACAAAATTCAAAATGGAAGGACAAGAAAATAATATTCTTAGATGTATGATGGCTGGCAGCAATGGTAAAATATTATTATTTTATTTATTTTTATATATTTATTTTATAGATGATTTGTGGTACGAAGTTACTCAAAATGAAGATTGATTTAATTTAAATTGTACATATGGTAATTTTATTTTTATTTATTAATATTATTATTATTATTATTTAGACATTATAATGGTGAGCGATGATGAAGATCCCATAATTATTAGCGACAATGACGATACAATAGTCATTAGTGAGGATGATGATGATTTATCAAGTAATTTATTATTATTATTATTATTATTATTGTATTAAATTAAAAACCTTTTTTAGGACATAGTCAAATGATTCCTAATCACATCGACAATGAGTTTTTCATCGAACATGCGATGATAGAAAATACTCGTAAGTTTTTATTATTTTTATATGTAATTTTAAAAATGATTTAGAAGCTTCAAATGTTTTGAATGATGCCCCTATTCAGTATGCCCTCTCTGAGGATGATGCTCCAATTTATGCTGCACCTATTGATGACCATGAAACAATGCTAATTGATGCCCCACTGCTATTGGGGAGGTAGCAGATTATGCCTCAACTTTTATTGGAGATGCCCCTATTAGGGAGGTCTTTGGATATATCCTCACTGAGGACGAAACAGACTCTGATTCAGAGTCTAAATATTTTTTTTTTTTCACGAATAATATTTTTATTAATCATAATTATTTATAAATTATTTATAAACTTAAATTATAACTTTCTTTAAATTATTTTAAATGCTGTAAATTTTTGTAATTGACGATTAAAATTTATATGAAGAAAATTTATATGAAGAAAATTTATATGAACAGATGATGAAAATTTATTTGAAAAATCCTGAACAATTTTATTTGAAAATCCTGAACAAATTATATGAAATGATGAAAATTTATATGAAATGATGAAAATTTAAAACGATGAAAATGTAGAAGAAAATTTTGAAATTATTACAATATTCTTGAGAAAGTTATAATTTAAGTTTAGAAATAATAATAATAATAATAATTGGCCCATAATTTCTACCAGTAGTTTGTAGTCAGCATGCAACTACATCTCTCTTATTATAATAATAATAATAATAATAATAATAATAATAATAATAATAATAATAATAATAATAATAATAATAATAATAATAATAATAATAATAATAATAATACCTTTAAATTTCCATGTCTTTGGCAGTTTTGATCTAACTGCTAATAATATATCCTTTATTAATAATTGTTAATAGTTATTCCGTTTTATAAAGATATTAAACATTCTATATTACAACAATATTTAGATAATTATTAAATAAATTTATTAATAGGCCAATTATATCCTCGGTATTGCATGTCTTCGACTGGGCATACTAAAGTATGTCACAAAAACATGAAAAAATACTATGGGCATAAATTCTATGGACTCAAATAGTATTTATGTCCACTATGCCAGACTTCCCAACCTATAAAATATATAGATTTTTATAATATACATAGTAAACATCTAAATCAGTTTACTTCAAATAAAAAGAGTCTTTTTAATAAGTTAAATAATACAGAACATATCAAAACTGTAAATAAAACTGTATATAAAAATAAAAATGTGAATAATAATCTAATTAAAAATAAAAAACGGCCTGCTGTTAGTCCTGGGTCTTGTGTTCCATCTAAAATTGTTAAAGTTAATGATGGTGGTGATGAAATAGATAATAACCTAAATAATATCCTAAATAATATACTAAATAATCAAATAGGCGGTTCAGTCGATATAGACGACGAGCCAGAAATAGAAATAGATTTTAAGGGGGCTAGAAAAAATCTAAGGTTTGACGTGGAGAAAGACGCCTTAGTACAGATACCAATAACACCAAAAATTATTCAAAAACTAGTATCAGAAATGAACGGTATGGGGCCCGTTAAAATTCAGTTCACGGTTCTCATACAATTTGAGAAAGATGGTGAAATCCGAGATAATTTCTTTTCCAATAACGCCGAAGTTTTTTCAGAAAACTTTTGAATCAATGGCATCACTAAATTAAATAATAAGATAGAAAAATTCACATATTTAGGTAGCGGATGGCGGGTTGTTAAAATAAAAGAAATTGACTTCATAATAAATAAGTATAAGATTATGAATAGGTTAGCTGGACATAGTTATATCCCCACCCCGACAGCTTTAAAGTCTAAATGCGCAATTGTCAATATCCAGAACACAGATGATGATATTTGTTTTATATATAGTGTTCTAGCCCTCTTAAAGCGTGATGTTATACACAGAAATAAGCATCGAGTTAGTGTTTACCAAAATTATTTGGATGAAATTAATTTTGACCCCATTAGTGATTGCCCGATGAGATTAAGTAACATACCTAAATTCGAACGCAAAAACCGTGAACTGAACTTAGCTATTAACGTTTTAATATATAGAAATAAACCAGCGAAACCTATCAACAATGAAGATTATATCCCTCATCATCCCCAGTTAGATATTATTCACCGATCTAAGGTTATAGGTGGTAAACGCATATATTTATTATTATTAGAAGACGGTGATAATTTTCATTGCACCGCAGTTTTTGATCTTCAAAAACTTATGAATTCACACCCAAATAGCTCCTGTCACCTTTGGATTCGCGTCAAATGGTGCCCACATTGCCTTAATGGATTCAGACATAGGAGCTCTTATGATATCCATGTAGACCTATGCCGTAAGAATCAAATAGGTTCTACTTTATATACATTACCGAAAGAGAAAAATTTAATATTCTCAAACTATGCAAAAACAGTAACCCCGCCATTCGTGATATATGCCGATTTTGAGGCGATTTTACCTGAGGATATCACCCACCATCAAAAACACATGCCAATAACAGCAGGCATGTTACTAATTAACAATTATAACAAAACTAGATTTTATTATGAGTTTGTTGGTGAGGATTGCGTGTTGTCTTTCTTGCATAAGGTGGAGGAAATTGCTGTCACAATTGTCCTGCCATATTACGAAATTAACGGTAATAAGCCTATGCAAACCTTGTCTTTCGCTGAAGATCGTGCCTTTTATAATTCCAGGACCTGCTATCTTTGTAAAAAATTTATTAGAGATAGAGTTAGGGACCATTGTCACTTCACAGGTAAGTATCTTGGTGCTGCCTGTAGGAAATGTAATGTGTCTCGCAGAATTCAGAGACAGTTACCTGTTGTATTTCACAATTTGAGGTGGTATGACCTCCATCATATTTTGAAGTATGGTTTGAATAATTTTCCTTCTTGGGAATTGAATATTATTCCAACCACTACGGAAAAATTTATCTCTCTCATCGCGTACATTAACAAATTGCCTGTTCGTTTTATTGACAGCATGCAGTTTGTTAATTCATCACTTGCAAAAGCTGTTAAGACTCTTTCCGATCTGCCTTTAACTTCTTCTGTTTTTGATGGCGCAATGGTTCGAGCCAAAGGTATCTTCCCTTATGACTTCGCTACATCTCTTGAGGTCCTGGAATCAACTCTTGAATTGCCTCCTACTTGGGATTCTGTGTCTAATGAAGAATATGAATTAGCCCAAGTTATTTGGACTCAACAAAATTGCAACAATATGTTAGACTATATGTTAACATACCTTAAACTTGATTTGTTTCTCCTCGCAGATTATTTTACAAAATTCCGTGAAAAGGCCATTGCATACAATGGTCTTGAGCCTCTAAATTTTTATGGTATTCCCGGTATGTCATGGGCCTCAGCGCTTATGACATTAAAGGAACCCATTGAACTTTTACAGGACATGGAAATGTTTAATTTCTATGAAGGAGGGATACGGGGTGGGTTAACATTTGTTAACAAACATTATGTTGTAAGTTCTGAAGACACAGAACTCTTGTATATAGATATAAACAACTTTTATGGTTGGGCCTTAAGCCAAAATCTTCCGTATGGTGATTTTGAATGGGTGTATGATGACCTTGATTCTGTCTTGTATGAATGTATGAATGCTGATATTGATAACCTTCCATATGGCTATACTATGGAGGTTGATATCGATATCCCTGATTGCTTGCATGATTTTTTGAATGATTTTCCGATTGCTCCGGAAAAAATGTGCCCGCCAGATTCAAAAGTTGAGAAGCTGATGCTCACGCATTGGCCGAAGAAGAACCATGTTCTTCATTGGCGACTTCTCAAGTTGTATATTGAATTGGGGGCTTTAATTAAAAATGTACATAGGGCAATTAAATTTAAGCATGCACCTATTTTTAAAGATTATATATTTACTAATACTAATTTGCGCTCAAATTCTACATGCGAGCTGCATAGAGATTTATATAAATTATTTAATAATAGTCTGTATGGGAAATCCGTGGAAAACCTTAAAAAACGGATGAATTTGAGGCTATGCAATTCAGCTGAAAAGATGATTGTATATGCCTCAAAACCTACATTCAGAAAATCTATGAGAATTGATGATGATCTGATTGCAGCTCATCTAAATAAGGATTCTATATGTTTAGACAGGCCTAGCTACATTGGTCAATCTGTGCTAGACCTGTCTAAACTGAGGATGTACCAGTTACAGTATATAGAATTGGCGAAATATCGTTTAGAGTTTAACTGTGATATAAATATTGTTGCCGGCGACACCGACTCCTTTTTCTTAGAGATAAAGCACTGTAAGCTTGACACTCTTTTGCCGGCAATGATTCGTGATAATCTTCTAGATACTAGTAATTGTGATCCTGCTCATCCTTTGTATTCAAAGAGTTTGGATTCTGTGATAGGGAAATTTAAGGATAAAAGTAAAGGGCTTGGTTATAAGGAGTGGGTGTTCTTGCGCCCTAAGTGTTATAGTTTATTAGGAGATAAGGCAATACTTAGGGCTAAGGGAGTTCAGCTTGGTAATACTGAGATAGGGCACCAGTCTTATTTAGACTGCTACAACAACAGCGTAGTATATACGGTGCCACAAACGAGAATAGGTACTAGAAACCATCAGCTCTTTACTTTCAAGAATAGGAAGATAGCCTTGTCGAACAACGATGACAAGAGACTATGGGTGGGGCCTAATACCAGTCTGGCATATGGACATTATTTAGGATTTGAGGAAACTGATGCTGGCCAGGTATTTACTCATGAAGAGATTGGACCGCTTTTTGGTGGAGAAAGCCCATCTTTCGATGATCAGGACAGTCCAAGAATTATAAACAATGATGATGTTACTGACATTGATGATGTCATTTTATCGGACTAATGTGATATATTAATATATCTTTAAAAAAAAATATGTTTTTATTGATTTGTATTCTTTTATAATGTATATATTTTATTGAAAACTCGTTATAGTTTTCACGATTCTTTCTATGTTTAAACATTATATTTTCATATAAAATTATCGAAAATGTTTCAGCATAGAAAGGATATTATTGGTAAAAATTTTTATTTTTGAAAACTTGTAATGTTTTCATTTTTATATTTGGTATACGAGAAAATAATTTCTAACAGTAGTTTGCAGTCAGCATGCAACTACATCTCTCTTATAATAATAATAATAAAACAATAAAATGATAATTTAAGCCTTTTGCTGCAAATAATGTATTTAATGAAAGAATTTTCGACTATACGATAGTCCTTGTCAATCTCCAAGGACTATCGTATAGTCGAAAATTCTTTCATTAAATACATTATTTGCAGCAAAAGGCTTAAATTATCATTTTATTGTTTTAAATAATAAATGCTGCTACCAAGCAATCATCATTTTATACTAATAATAATAATAATAATAATAATAATAATAATAATAATAATAATAATAATAATAATAATAATAATAATAATAATAATAATAATAATAATATCGAAAATGTTTCAGCATAGAAAGGATATTATTGGTAAAAATTTTTATTTTTGAAAACTTGTACATTATTTTTTTTTGTTTAAATAAATGTATGTTTTGTTGATTTGTTTAATAATACCCTTGTGAGTTGTTGAGCGTGAGCAGTATCCTTTTGAGCATTACCCATAGGGGGAGAAAATATTTTGTCGGATAAACTCGGGGCAGTACCCTTGCGAGCAATACCCAATAATAATAATAATAATAATAATAATAATAATAATAATAATAATAATAATAATAATAATAATAATAATAATAATAATAATAATAATAATAATAATAATAATAATAATAATAATAGTCTTACCTGATTGGGTGAATGATAAATCACCCGCAAATTTCTTTATAAAATTTTGAAAATTAATGATAATTTGCTATAAATTAGTGTCTGACTAAAAAATTAATAACTTTTATACTACTAATGATAAAAATTATCTTTATGGCTCAAAATATTTGTCTACTTCTGGGCTTCAAAATGAACTATGAAATTTTTAAAAGATTTTAAGTTTCAGACTATGTTTTGGGGTCACGAAAAGTAGGACTCCGCCAGCACAGTTAATAATATTTTTGAAAAATAATAATAATTTTTATGAGTCATCGGATGAGTCATTGTCTTTGTTCTAGATGAGTCATCGGATGACTCATTGTCTTGGTTCTCAAGTTGACCTTGAAAAAAAAATTTTAAAAAAATTTTTTTCCGGCCGGGGGGGGGGAGTACTGTGCTGGCGGTGCCCAAACCATCTACTGACATTTATAGATGTATTATAATTTCTATCACATAAATTAATTACCTCCTCAGGATCCCATTTTGCCAGCGCTACATCATCAATAACAACGACGTCATATTGGTGTTTTTCAGGTCCCATTTTATTGAAATCTTGTCTAATAGTGACATGCAATGGATCCTCAAAATGCGATAGGGCGAAATTAGTTTTCCCTATACCAGTTCCGCCAATCAAGATCACTGTTCTCTCTTTGGTATCCAGTTTATCTATTCTAAAACCAGTTTTATATTTAGCTTGAGTACTGGATACCGATTTTCCGAATTAAAGTAGTATTAGTAGTATTCGTTTGATACTTATATTGTTTAATGGTCCAAGGATATTTATAATTTGTTGTCAATCGACGAGCTACATATATGCTTTTCTTAAATTCAACGTAAATGATTCGAAAGGGCTCAATAAATTACTAACTTCTATTTGTTCTGATATTTCACAATGATATGTCCACACAATACTGGTAAACGTAAATAAATAAAAAAAAAAATAAATTTTATCCAATAAGGGTACTTTTTCTACAGCATATGGTAGATTCATTGTCATTCCACTTGCATTTACTATGATATTAATTAAGACTGTAGTTATAAATAAAACTTTATTCATATAGTCCAATGGCGTAGGGTTTTTTTGAAATTTTTGTTGAATGATTGTTTTATCATTCAGTTTCTTTTGTTTTGATTGCAATTGGTATTCCATTTCAGATACATCTATTTGCATGAACTATAATTGTTTCTGCTCTTCTGTTATTTATTAGACGTAACTTTAAATTAGTTGCTGTAACATCGCATACTGTGTATGGGCCCTTAAATGGTCTTTGTAATTTTGTCGATAGGCCTTTACTGGTTCCGGTTTGCTTAAATATACCAAATCTCCGCTTTTAATTCCATACTCATGCGCTTTTTTATCATAGCTTTCTTTATATTGTTCTTGACGATACTTTATTTTTAACCCAGCTCGAGCATATGCAGATTGTAATCGTTCTTGCATTATTATTTTATAATTCCGAACGTCCAAGTATTGAGAAGTTGGGGGATGAAATTCCAAATCAATTGGCATATTGTTTCGTCTCAAATACATTAAATAAAAAGCTGTTTCACCCGTACTCTCGTTAACTGCATTTCGATAGGCAAACAGACATGGTTTGATAAATAAGTCCCAATCCTTTGTTTCCGATTTACATACGATGAGATCATATTGATTAAAGTACCATTAAATCTTTCTACTAACCCGTCTGTCTGCGGGTGATATGGTGATGTATTTAATTTATAAATATCAAATAATTCGGTAATAGATTTAATTAAATCACTTTGAAAATTTGTTTCTTGATCTGTTAAAAATTTCTTTGGGGCACCATATCTAAATATAATCTTTTCGAAAAATATTTGAGCGACTGTTTCGGCTTTCTGATTTGGCATTGCGTACGCATCTGGCCATTTTGTCAAATTATCACAAAATACAACAATATATTTATTTCATTTGTAGTTTGGGTAAAGGCCCGATAATATCCATTGCTGAAAATTCCATTGGCCCTGCTGGTATTGGCATTGGTTTTAGTGGAACTTTTATTTTCTTTCCTGTATTCTTTCGAGTTAGACAAATTTTGCACGTATTACACCAATTCAACTTTATTCAGTGAGCTTCCGTCCCGGGCGCTTTTTTATGGTTAAATAAAAACTAGCCCTTGATTATTTTTTATATATTTTTTATTGATTATTTTTTAAATATATTTTTAGACCTACAATGAATCATCGTGAATTAGTAAGAGTTACAAAGTGAAGCAATTGACTGGATGATGAACCAAAGATACTAAAAACCTAACAGAAAATGCTTAAATTGTGAGGAATCAATTATGAAAATAAAAATCAGAGAAAACAAATTCTTTTACAAGTGCAGTAAATGTAGTAGAACCAAATCAATATTTGTAGACACTATCTTTTAAGGACATAACCAAAATTGGATTTAATATACTTCTGGTCAACTGACTTAAATCAAAAAAGGTATCATTTGAAGCAAGCACTCGTAGTAGTGATACAATGTCTACTTGGTTTCAGAAATTGTGCTATAAATCAGGTAATATTGTGAGGACAGAAAATTTTATTGATCCTGTAACCGGGGCAAATACCCAAATGATTGAAGGAACCTGGAGCTATTTTAAAAAGAAATTTAGGGCTCGGAGCATCACAACTGATTGCAACATTACCGATTTATTTTATGAATTTATGTTTAAAAGAAAGTATGGTGAGAGATCATTTATTAGGATAATGGAAGCTTTATATGATTAAAAGCATTATTATTTTTTGCCTTTAAAATACAAATCTATTTTATAAACTTGTTAATTTTCTTATTTTAAATATATTATTTTATCTTAGCTAAAGTAAAAAAAATAAAAAATAAAAGCGGCAGGGCCGGAAGCTCACCCTTTATTCTATTATCAACTGAATAAATTCTTGCGGATTCTCTTTATTTCTGTTTTCTTTTTAGTTTCTCTGCTTCAATTTTATTCAAATATTTCTTCTAAATTGTTCTCTCAATGGCTTCTCCAAACTGTTCGCTACCACAATTCTCCCACGTCTTCTTAATTTTATAACTCGTCCTCTCTATAGTTTCTCTCTTATAATTTTTCTATAGTTTCTTCTCTACTGTTTCTTCTGCCTGCTTCCAATTCCATCATTTTTTCCAACATGATTTTTCAGTTTTCCCTGTGACCGAGTTATCTTTGATAGCTGTCGCAATGTTTATAATTTTTTCCTTTGCGGCTCCGGCCTGGTTTTGTTTTTTTCCTTTATCTCTGACAGCTGCCGAGATAAGAATATTGTTGTTTTTTCTGTTTTCCAGATTTATAAATTCCTTTTCCTTTTTGTACTAATTAATTAGTACTGACCTTGGTTTTTATTTTCATGTTTGATTTCTTTTGTTTCCTTCCTCTTCCTCATTTCTTTTTGCTTCCGCTTTCTTTTCTGAGTTCCTACAGATCGTCCCGTTTGTCATGACGATCTTCTCACAGGTAATTTTATTTATTTATTTCAAAATTGTTATTTAGGTATCCTCAACAATACCAATAGACGGCACAGTAAAACTACTCTTGTACAACTGACACGTCCTGTCCCACACATCATTTTGTTATCTTGAGAAGTGGCTGTGCGCCGGAAAAATTAATAATGACATCGTTTATCCATTGTTGAAAATGATTTCGCTTTGAAGTTAAACAAAAAGCGCAAAACCCATTCGAAAATCTATTAACCATTATAATACAATAAAAATTTATTAGATTTCAATAACATACGCAAAGAATATTGGCATAAATTGGCAAAAGATTTTTGTTAAATTGTGACTAAAATGAATCGTTATATATACCCTTATTTCGGTGCGCAAGTATGTGTGCCTGCATTGATTCAGTAAAACAAATGTGAATTATTTTAATTCTACTTAATTTTGAATCATAATTTCTATCAATTTTGATGGCAATTCTTTTGTAATTTATTATTTTTAATTATTATTTTTCATTTTTATATTTTCAATCTATATGGGCGTTTCTACAATATTCTATGTTTTAGAGATTTTATTAAATAATTCTTATTTATTTTAATTCCTATATTATTTCAGATTGGTTTTTGTTAATTTATTTTTTAACTTTTCGTCTTGTACTTAAACATCACTAGCTATTGGACGGCCATGATAGATTTCGCCATTTTTATAGAATATTCTAGTTTTCAATTCATTTCCGTTGTAAATATTTTATCCCCTCTTCATTTTCTAATGTTATTTTGTGGAAATCTTTTTAATTTCTACTCCTATCTCTCATCGTTAATAATACAAATTTGCCTACTTTTGTTATATATCTGTAGTGAGCAGTTAGACGGCCTTAGCAAAATATATATAAGTATTGTATACAAAAAAATGGAACGTTGCTTCCTATTCACCGAAGTTAGAAATTTTTAAATATATATCTGCAAATAAACGTTTCGGGAATGAATTTTGAATTTCTAAATAAAGATGGTAAAATCACGAAATTTATAAACACCAGTATCTATGTTGTGTTTTGAGTGGATTTCATGTAATACTTCTTGCTTTTGTTTCATATTAGTCTAATTTTTGTGTTTATTAATTTTGTGTTGAATGAATTATATTTACTTGTTTAATTAATTGTTTGGACGTTTTTGGTTTTAACTCCACTTAATGTTATGTTCGACGTTTTTCAGTCACAAGTCAACCATTTGGGTTCAAATTCAGTTATAGCCCAATATTTATATTAAAAATTATTTTTAAATACTTTTTTTCAGCATTTTTAGGAATTTGTGAATTAAATTTTGGATTTATTTCGATTTAGAGTAAGCTATATATTTGCACTAACTTTAAAAAAAAACAAAAATAATCTCAAAGATTTCTATTTTTTAATACAATTCCATCAACCAAATCTAATAATTTATTACCATGTTCCTCGGGAATTCTTTGTTTACGACTATCTTTTTCCTACCTATTTTAATAACTATGTTTTGAGTTCAACTTGCCATATTGAAAACTATCCACTAATTTTTTAAAAGTTCCGAAATAGAAGAATCTAATTTCAGTTTTCAAAGAATGACATGAAGCCCGGTCATTCTGGAGGGTTATCTATGGTAAATTAAAGTTATAAAAAAGAATTTTTAAAAATTCTTGAACGAGATTTGTGAAATCCTTCAAAGATTTCTATTCAAAAATAAAAAAGCTTCAGGAATACGTTTTTAAAGAACAAAGAACTAGTTTATTGAAACGGTATCAAATGATTTTAATACTAATTCGAAATTATTATTAGAAAACCAGATATTAAATATATTTAATCTTGATAACCTGATAAAAATTAATATTATCTCAAAAACATTAGTTATCGATTATTAAAGATTTTTATGACTTCAGTTCAATCCGAAAACGTTTATATTAATCGTAAACATTTGCAAGTAAATAGCTGGTCAAAAATTAATCATACTATTATACGCAGACGGCGTTGTTTTAATAGGTAGACAACATCATCTTATCCAAGAAAGGCGGTGTATTCTAGATGAACAGTAAAAAATGGCGAAACTAACATTAAACCAGAAATGTGTAGATATTAAAGGATAGAATGGGCGGTAATATCACATCTATGTCGAAGGAGACAGAACAACAATTATTGGAGTTTGAAAAATTTTCATTAAATAAATTTTTGTATTTCATCATTTTATTGTAAAATGGAATTCGAAGACTTAAATACAATAATAACTAATTCAACCAATGAAAACCGAAAGACCCAGTCAAAACAAATCAGACAAATCAGACATATCTACTTCAAGCGCTAATCAACAGTGCAAATTAGCTGTACAAGAGAAGCATACTATTCTACATAAACGGCCTTGCCCTAATAGCTAGACAACATTACTTTATCCAAGAAAGGCTGGGTATTGGTGTTGAACAAGTGAAAAAAGCGAACCTGACTTTAAAGCCAGAAATGTGTGGATATTACTGACAGAAGTACAATACTGCCAATCAAGTACAGGAAATCCCATAAAAGAACTGGATATCTGAAAATAGCTGAACTGTATATGAAGACTAAAGAAAAAATAAGAGAAACAATCCAACAAAATATATGGAATTAAAGTCATCTTTATACAGAGAAGTATATCAATTGGATGCAACATTTTCAATTATTTGAATTCATAGAATTTTCGTTAATAATTGAAAATAAGTATGAAATATCTTGGATATCAATAACGTCAATTGCATCCATTGAAGAATTGTTTTGATTTTGAATTTAATTAATTAATTTAAAATTTCTATCAAACCAATTTTCTGAATATTTTAAATTTGTGAAAGTAATTAAATTGAAGAAGTATTTAATTTCCAGATTTAAATAATATAATTAAAGTAATAAAATTATAAATTAAAATAATAAATTAAATATATTTAAGAATGATTGATGATTAAAATATAAAATATTTATTGAATGCTTGTGTGCGAATATTCACTATTCAAATATTAACTCATGCTTGCGAAAATATCCTCTAAGCTAAAAACAGTGATTGTTTTAATAATAGAGATTTTTGTGTTGTTTTTAAAAATATATTTTTGTTTTGTTCTTAAAATATGGATGTGATTAATTTAAGAAACCAAACTTCCAATATGGCGACCACGATGGCCAATTTTATCAAAACACCAGAAAATTTCGAGATGGGAACCGATGTTGAAGATTTCATCAAGGAAACCGAAAGATTTTTCGAATTAATGTCGATAGCTGAGGACTTCAAAGGTAGATTTGTCAAAGCTTTTTTATCAACAGATGCAATTAAGAAATATGATTCAACTGATGAGAAACAAAATTATATGGATAGACTGAGAGAAGCCTTCAAAAAACCAATGAATCTGATGGAAGACTTAGGTGAAGCGCTAGATTATAGACAAGGAGATGATTTCTGCGAAAAAATTGAGAAATTATCAAAATAAATTCTGAAACATGAGTTAAATGAAGAACTTCAAAAATTTCTCATATTCAGTGCAGTGGGAGACCAAGATTTGAAAAAAGATTTGAGATTAAATGAATATAAATCTGTGAATGAAATGAAAAATAGAATTAAAAAACACGAGAAAGCAATTAAAGAATTAAATCGAAACAGTGACTCGATGGCAGTTGTGGGAACTGAAACGAGATATGCGGATATGGTAAAAAAAGCTGTAAATATTCCAGCAAGACCAATATTACACAGATATAACGATATGCCTAGAAGAAATACGTTCAACGAGCCAAAACAGAATCGAGAATATCAGAACAAACAATCGAATTTTAATTATCAAGAATTCCAAACAAACAATAGGCCCAATTTCAGATGCTGGGTATGTCATGAAGAAGGCCATAGAAGAGCAGAATGTCCGAATGTTAAATGTTATCATTGTCACAGAGCAGGTCATTTCAAACACCAGTGCTTCCAATTAAGAAAGAATTTCAGAGATGTAAGAGAAAATGAACAAGAAAACATACGGGGAAAATTCCAAGGAAATGGCAGAAATTTCAGAAACCAGTTGCGGCAATGGAAGAAGAGGAACATGAAAGATTTTTTACATTGTGACAGGGGTAAAGCATTTGAGAACAAAGCTATGGATAATTTAATGAAGGAGCACAACATTAAAATTATATTTTCGAGCCCGTACCATCATTCAGCAAATGGCCTAATCGAAAGTCAATTCAGAACAATTAGAGACGTCATTCATATCACTCTAAAAGATAAAGATGACAAGAATTGGGTAGAGTTATTACCAAAAGTCGAGTTTATGTTAAATTCTACAGTTCAGAAAACAATTAGACAAACTCCAAGTGAAAGAGTTTTTGGAAAAAGAAAATATAAAGAATGGTCTACAAATATGTCGGTTTTAACGAAATAACAGAAAGAAAATTCAAAGTAGGAGATATAGTGCTGGTAAAAAGAAATGATAACAACAAAGACGAAGATCGATATGTTGGACCTGCCGAAGTAATAAAACAAATACACGAGAGAAGTTATGAAGTAAAATTTGAGAATGGAAAAAGGCTTATAAGAAACATAGAGTGGGTGGATAAAGCTTTTTAAAAAGGGGGATGTCAAAGTAATTAAATTGAAGAAGTATTTAATTTCCAGATTTAAATAGATTTAAAAAATATAATTAAAGTAAATAATAAAATTATAAATTAAAATAATAAGTAAAATATATTTAAGAATGATTGAAGATTAAAATATAAAATATTTATTGAATGCTTGTGTACGAATATTCACTATTCAAATACTAACTCATGCTTGCGAAAATATCCTCTAAGGCTTAGAGTCTAAGCTAAAAACAGTGATTGTTTTAATAATAGAGATTTTTGTGTTGTTTTTAAAAATATAGTTTTTTTTGTTTTTAAAATATGGATGTGATTAATTTAAGAAACCAAACTTCTAATAAAATTATTTAAGGACAAAGTAGAAATTTAAATAGAAATTTGAAGTATTAGATGATCGCCGGAAGGTATAGTGGGAAATTGAAAACTGTTAGTTAACACCTGATGGTTATGCTACAGAGGGCCAATAGCCAATAACATGTAAATATTTGCATGATAACATGAACAACTGTTTGCTGAATCTGACAATCATTAATTAAATGATTACCTAGTCAATTTTTAAAATGTTACTGTGATTTTCTGGATTTACTAGTAATTTTTTTATATTTGGGTCATAGAAATTATTTTCTGAAATTTAAAATTCTGTATCAACTTTATTGTAGGGTTTCTGACTGCGGTTAACCGAATTCGGTTTTTTTAAAAATAATTAAAACCGAAAACCGCGGTTTTATTAAACCGGTTAGTCGGTTATTTTCTTTCTAATCATTTTATTATTGCAATCAATTAATTTAATATTTAATTAAGATTACATCTTATACGTGATTTTATGTTACAATTATTGAAAGAAATTTTAGATTTTAAGCAATAGTTTGTTTTTTGAAAAAAATGAGTTACCACAAAGTGCAATTTTCCTTTTTCCAAAATATTCCCGAAATTGGAAATTTTAGTATCGAGTAAGTTTATATTTCACTTAAATAAACATTTAAAGTTATGAATAAAATACACATTTTAGCCCTTAAATATGTCATCACCAGTGTCATCGGTTTGGAATTATGCAGTTAAACGTAAAAATGCCATCACGAAAGAGATTGAAGCAATTTGCAATCGATGCGGAAACGCCATTAAATGTTCTGGCGGAAGTACTTCTTCGTTACGATCTCATCTTAAAAGCAAGCACGGAATTGATGTTAATAATGAGGTAGTGAAAATAATGAGCAAGTTCCAGTAAAAAAGTCAAGACAATATTGAACTATGTTGAAAGAAAAACATTGAAGGAAATTATTTCTCATCTCGCAACTGATGGAATTTCAATTAGAGCAATTACACACAATCATTTTATTCGTTCTTCCATAAAAAAGATGGATTTATTCCGTCAGCTAATGAATCTAATGTAATGAAGCTACTTCTTGACGATTATGAAGATAAAAAATGTAAAATGACAAATGAAATCAAAAGCAAAATTGAGAAAGAGATGAAATTTACCATGAGTATTGATGAACACACAACAATTCGGGGCAGGAGATTCTTTGGCATAAATCTTCAAGGCGGAAGAAACATGAAAACCTATAAAACAGGTATAATTCGCATATTCGGATCTTGCCCTGCTGAATCAATGGTGGATATTGTTACACAACATTTGAATTCCTTTGGAGTGAGCATTGAAAAAGATGTTATTGGATCGTCTCAAGATGGGGCTGCTGTAAACAAGAAATTTATGCGCTTAATTAACATCATCGGAGAATATTGCTTGAATCATGGTATTTAGCCGTAACTGACACACTTTATAAAAAGAGAAACAATTCTTCAAACTCTTCAGTAAACGATTCTGATGATACGGATGAGTCTGACTGTTTTGAAACAAATTTGAATTTGGAAGTGGTAAATGATGAACAGTGTAAAGATGAAATTGACTTTCATGAAGTGCTGAAAAATTCCAGCGAAGTAGTAAAATATATCAAGAATTCTCCATTAAAAAATCATGTTTTTCAAACGAAAGTTGTCGCTGAGTTTGGGCGAGAAATTGAATTGCATCTTGATGTTAAACACAGATGACTCAATTCATAATACGATTGATCCTCTTATTCAAACTGAAATCTGCCTTTTTTGATACATTTGCTGAACTAAATGCACTGCATATAATAAACAAATTAGATTTTGATGCATTAAATTCACTTCAAAGTTCAATGGGTCCAATAAAACTGGCGGTGGAAGTTTTAAGCCGTGAAGATTCTACATTAATCTACATTAATCTACGGTGATTGAATTCATGCTTCGAAAATTAAGTGATATTGACGATACCATTAGTATTGAGTTGTATGAGAATTTAAGAAAAAGAACTGATGAAAGATTGAATGATGAAGTAATGGATTTATTGCGATGTCTCGATAAAGCCAACATCAACTGATGTTGAAAGAGTATTTTCAATTTGTACCAATTTTTGTACAAAGATACGATCACTGAATGCTCTTGCTCTTTTAAAGTTTTACTATAATAAATTTTAATTTTTGTCTCACCTAAAATAAATATAATTAAATATATTTTAAAATATTCACTATCGCTTTTTTACTATCAAAAACCACGAAAAAGACAATGGTTGATGTTTTGAAATTCATAATTTCAAACATAATTTAAAAACCGAGAAACCCCGGTTAACAGCGGTTTTTCTAATTCATAACCAAAAACCGCGGTTTTTTAAAATCCCGGTTTTTCAGAAACCCTAACTTTATCGGAATTTTCAAATTCTTCAATAATTAATTTTTATCGTTTTCGTTAAAATTTATTTCTGAACTTTTTTTCATTTTTAGACTTGCAATTGAATATTTTTAAATTTTTCTAATGATTTAATTTTCTCAAGTTTTTAGTAAGTACTCTTGAATTTTTATTAATAATTAAAATGATATTTTTTATCCAGATTTGATTTTAAAATTTCGTTATAGTTGTCCTTGGGTGCCAAATTTGAGTTTATTGTATTTTTGTTGATTTGCTCTTATAATTCTTGGTTTATAAGATGACATTCTTGATTTAATTTAATGTAAGTTTTCTTCAAACATTTATTTATTAATTACAATTTTAAATATTCTCGTTTTTACTGATAATTTAAAACAATTGAGGCGTTGTAATTATTAATATTGATGCAACTATTTGTCACAAATATAATTACTTTAATTTAAAATACTTAAATATAATATGATAATTTAATATAGATTTCAATATACAAATTTAACACAAATGTTGAATGACAGGAGTTGGAGAATCAACGAATTCGAGTTAACCAAATATTACAAGACCGACCCGAACAAATGTCGGGCAAACGTTTACAACCTCTATAATCAGTAGTTTCAATTCGCGTTCTATCAAGTCCTTACTTCCCTGCAGTTCGAAATCAAGTGAAAAATTATCTTGATCTACTCTGACAATGACAATCTATCCTTAATTGAAATAATTGATTCTACATTGCATTCATATTAAATATCTGATGGACAATTCATTTATTTGTAAATATTTTATGAACAATCTATTCAATGATGGTGATTGGGGTCTAATTTATAATTTATTTCTATGTCATTATTTTAAGGAATTATACTTATTATGTTATTTTTTAAAAATTTATTTATTATTATACTGTTATATCTAATTTCGTGCTACATAATATATTAATTACATAAATGTGGAAAAAAGGAAATAAAAATTAATTAAAATATTGAGAAATAAATTTAAATAAAATTTGAAATATTTAAAATTTGGAATGTCAATTGAGAATCCAAAAAGATTAATTGTAATTATGCATTAAAATTTGAAATACTTATCTGCAATTAAAAATCAAAAAAAATTATTATAATTAAGAAACAGCTGAACAATTTAAATTATAATATCACATCTGAATAGACTTAGAAATATTATAATAAAATATAAAAAACACTTAATCAAGTAATCAGGAAAAATAATAGAATTATTTTCTACAAATCCAGCTGCCCAATAAATGTATATGAACAGCAGTGCAAAATTAGTATTTTTCTCCCAAAAATTTAACCATTATTTTTAATATATAAAAAGGTAAATCCTTATTAGATTAAAAAATAAGACGGACACGACAAAAAAGTCTAATTACTGCACGTACCACAGCTAGGAAAATAAAACACACACAAATACGTAAATTGCATGCACGAATAATAGAGAAAGATATTTTGTTGTGATTTGACCATTGATTTTGACTGAATGCGAATAGCCAGATCAAGACAGAATTTCTATAGACAATTTTGTAAATATCCCAACAAACCTATAACATTGTATTTATTAAAATTTGACTATTTCGTGCTGATATAGTTCGTCTTCTTTTTTAAAGCATCTAAAAATTATTTAAATAGTACTATGGGAGAAGGAAAATTAAATAATATGGCCACAAAACTTTAAATCGAATCGGCCTGTTAAATAATTGACTATGCGGAAATGAATGTACAAAAAGTTGTTTAATAAATTTATGTTTAATGGCATGAAATTTTTGATAATTTTCTTTTTTTGTTAATAACTTAATGAGAGTTTTCTTGACTTGGTTTTGAGAGCCCAAAAGTTTTTACCGCCACCCCCACACTTAACTTGATCAGCTACTAAACCCGAGGTGTGATATAAATTATCGTGATCTTTCCTTCATAATAGACAATGGCTACCCACAACAGAATCATATGATCATTTGAAGTTTCATATTCAGCGTCAATAAATATTCTGTATTGAATTTCATACTGTTATACTTTTTTGATGAAAGCCATTTTCTATTTAAGAATTTTTCTATAATAAGTAACAAACTGTTATATGTCTCGTTCGATGATTATTGTTCTGGAACTCATTGTTCTGTATTTCCTGTTCAAACTTTTAATGCTATTGAGGTTTCATCGTTTGAGGCTGGCCTTTCTTTCATGATTTCCTTCCAGATTTTTAGCAGTGTACAATTTTCAATTTCCCGCTATATCTTCCAGCAATTGGCTAATACTTCAAATTTTCATTGAAATATATGTAGCATTGTAGTGGTTTTACACAGCGTTCTTTTTGAAAGAAAAAAACATCGTTTTTCTTTTTTAAAACTTTGAAAAAAGGAAAAAACATTTATGTTATTATAAAGAAACATTTGTGTTAATGTGAAAAAAATCTTGTTTAAATAATCAGTTATTTTTCTTTGAATAAAATTTTGAAGTCCTTTTTGCACTCCTTGTCCTTTTTGGTTTTCATGTTTGGTTTTCTTTTGTCTTATAATTGTGGGTTTCTCAACGACGATGCACTAACAAATAGTGCAAAACAGTGTCATTCCCTTCTTAGGCTGGGCCTCTGATTTTGAGGATAAAAATACCGATAAAAACACCCAAATCAATCGAGGAAAAGCAGCGCCCGACATACCAATGTTAGTATCTTTTCGACGAGATTAACTTGCCGCTTACATGGGTCACTGCCACCGAGGGAATAGACGTCACTAGCTCACATAACAAATATTACCGTATTTGGCTATTAATTCGTCACAAACCAGAAGCATAATTATTGTGTGCGCTATTATTTACAATTTAAATTGTGTGTACCCAATTGTGAGTAGATGTTTTATTGATTTGTGCTGTATTATGTGTATTTCTTTAAAAGAGTTCTTTTTGCTAATAATAATAAATTCTTTGTGAAATTCAAACATTGGAATTACTTTCAGTTATTTAAATACATATTTTTAAAATGGTCTCACTACCACATTGGAGAAAAATTGAAAGCGATTATTTGAATAAAGTTACCCAAACAAGAATTGTATTTGATATTGAGGTTGATATCATTTGGGTATCTATGTCGTGATTGTTAACTGTTAAATTATTAAAGTGTATTTAACTTTTGTACAAATTAAAGATATTTTGTTGTGATTTGACCATTGATTTTGACTGAATGCGAAGAGCCAGATCAAGACAGAATTTCTATAGACAATTTTGTAAATATCCCAACAAACCTATAACATTGTATTTATTAAAAATTGACTATGAATCTTTACTGATTCATAGTCATTTTTTTAATAAATACAATGTCAATAGAAAAGAAATCAAAGGTGAAAATTGAAAGTAGTTCTTAAAAAACCCTATATCAACGATTATCAATTAATAAATTTGTCTAATGAGGTTTT
>CAUHTR010004525.1:0-35555 GCA_959609185.1 Schmidtea polychroa | reverse complement strand
GTTTGGTTCCGGATTTCCTCGGGCTCTGCATCATGTTGATTCGTTGTTGTTGGTATTAGTCGTTATTCGCCTGGATTCCTATCTTTTATTGTTCGATTTCCTGCTCCTGGCATGAGGTTTGATTTCGTGTGTTCTGAACTGGATTGTTGGATGCCTGGGTTGTATTTGGGTTTTGGCTGCTATGCGCGCATTCCTCAGCATCGCCATGTGTCCGGCTGATTACCATTGTCGCAGGTTCGGTTCCTCCTCTTCCCCATAGCACATCATGGGCTCCCTCTGCAAACATTTTTCCGTGTGGCCTCTCTCCCACACTTTTTTTGGCGACATCCTGCTCTGTAACATTCATTGCTTTCACTTCCAAGCCCTGGTCGTTGGCTATGTTGCACGGTTCGAATTGTTAATGTCGTTGTTCCTGAAATTATGTAGTAATTTTGAATATTACCTCCATTGTTTTTGATTTCCTCTGTTTTGGAGCTTTTTGAACAACTGTTGCGATCCTGGATGATTTTATTCATACTGGATTTGCTGTTATGTGACTTGGTTGTTTGTGGTTGTTGCTGTTGTGCTGTAGCTGCTGGGGCTTGGCTGTCATTGCTGCTACTTGTATTGGTGTTAGGTAAGTTTTCCATTTGTTAAAGCTATTTTTAGGTGCTTCTTCCACGTCCTCCTGGGTGCTCGTCATCCCAAGGTTGCTCGTATATCCTCTCGTTTTCTGCCATCTACGAATACGGCTATTTCTTGTCTTCCGGAACTGTTTGATTTGAATGTGAGGCTTCTCGTGCTAGTCGTCCTCAATTCGCATGCGTATAGTGCGTTTAGATTCGTTATATTTCTGCTGTCGATGCAGAAAGTCTAACATTTTCCGATTTCCTTCTTTTTTCGGTCCGAATGTTTTTATTACAAACTCCCTGATCTCTTCCACGTTTTCAATTTTGTTGCATCACATTGTCGCCCCTCTACATTACATCTTGGGCGCTTCCCTTTAGATATAGGGGTATTCGTTCTCGTACGACTATGTCTGGCCAGTGACATATCGTAATGTATACTTTCAAATTCTTTTATAAATGTTTCTAGCTGGTTTATATTTCCATCGAATGGTTCTCCTCGAAATTTCTCTCTGAATTCTCCATGTTAACGTGCACATTACTTATTTCCGGTGGGTCCGTTACTCTTTGTTCGTTCGTGTTTCGAGTCCGACATTATCTTCTTGGCACAGTACGGTTATCTCTGTTGTCTCAGATATATTTTCCTCTTCGTCAGTGATTCGACGTCGCTTATTTGATCTAATTCGGTTCGTTTAGGATCGTCGCTGTTCTCAAATTCGTTGGTTAAGCTGTCTGATTCAAATGTTTTCTACTGATGCTGGTTTCTTTTGTAGTTCTCTGTTTTTTTGGCTCTTTGTATCTCTTCTTTTTCCAATAAACTGAGTTTCCTTTACTTTTTCCGTCTGTTCGGCTAGCTATACTATCAATTGTTTCCTCCTTTTAATGTCTTTGATAAATTTTCTACTTCGTTGATCGAGCTTGATGTTTTTAATTATTGTCTCACTTTAATCTTTACGATTCTCTAATTCCTTTGAATTTGGTTTTTTTGATTCCTTTGGATTTCTCGCTTCTGAATTGATTTCTTGATTTCTATTGGCTTTCTTGATTTCTTTGATTTCTTTCTGAATTGTTTTTCTTTATTCCTAAAATAATTAACACTCTCGTACATATCATAAATTCTCTTTATTAACCCTTCATTTACTTTCCATTTTCCCGTTATTGTACTGTTCCTTTGCTCCTAATTTTCTAGCTTTCCTACACTTCTCGTTATTCATCCCATTTTTGATTTTAAGTCGATTTTAAATTATCTATAACTCGTATCATTATCTATATAGTCGTATCAATTATCTATCCCTTTTATAATCGTCATATAAATATAATATCAATCAATGAATATCAAATAAACATATCATTAATAAATAAAATTCAATAATTCCCTACTAGCTATTCTTTCGCTTTTCCCCATCCAAAAACTGGTTTTCTTTTCACTTGCGCCGGCGCTTTATCATAATTCTCCTTTACTCTCATCACATATTTGTCGCACTTAATCTATTTCATATTTAATCAATTCATAGTTAGTCATCGATGCTTTGGTTCGCGCGACCTCTGCATCTACATTTATTACCATCGGCTCCTGGCCGGTTTAATCAACTCTTTTTATTCATTTAATCATTTCACTCCAATTCCATCGTCTCCCTGGCCGGTTTATCAACTCATTTTAATCTCATGAGTCTTTACGACTCCTAAGACGCCTGGGCTTTTACACCATTACGCGCCATATAATCTACTATTACCCTTCAACGCTTTGGTTTGTTAGACCTCCGCGTCGGCATCGGCTTCCGGCCGGTTTAATCAAAATTGAAGTCTTTTACGACTCCTAGACGCCTGGCTTTTACACCATTACGCCGTATTTCGCGGTCTTCGGTCCCTGGCCGGTTTCAAATGCCCTAAATGAGGTTTCTCCAACCCCCAACGCCTTCGGTTTTTACACCTACGTATCGTCCCTACCGCGATTAATTGAGTTAACAGTTGACTTTTCGGGCTAATTAAAATTCGAGGCTCCTCCTACTCAAATCCCTATCTGCTGAGGCCTCACAACTGAACTCAATTCTTGGCCGCTTATTGAAAAGAGTCTAATACCGGTAAGCTCTAATCTCATCGCCGTTTCACTGGTCCGATCGGTAACTCGGTGTGGGCATCCGGTTTTGGGTACCGACCCCTGCTAGCAATAATCACGAAGAAAAAACATCCTATCTATCAGGTTTAAAAACACGGAAATGCCTAATCGCCTTGATCGTGATTCTCAAAGTGATGAACCAGATCTCCCGACTATGAAGATAAAAGGAAATTGGATATGCAGTTGACTTTCGGTCCTCCGCCTGCACACTGGTCCAGTCTTGGTTGCCATTGAGTACGAGTCCTTTACCGGTTGACTCGCATCTCACCACCGTTTCACTGGCTCCTTAATACTCGGTGTGGGTAACGGGTCTCTCTCGCCCGCTACCCTTCCGGGTTTTTGTATCAAGTCCCGCTAGCAACTCAAAAAATGCGCCAATACCGGTGTGGTATCCGGGTTTTTGTATTGGGTGATCCAGCATCATCAGTCCCTTGGCTGATAATCTCCTGGACACTACAGTCCGGTTGTTAGCCGCTCTGTACTCTCGGGTGCCTCATCACTCGCTAGGGAAAAATCATTTTCCTCATCTGATTTGAAGTCCAAAAACGGTTTCTTCAAATCCGCAGCTGCTCTCTGATTAATTTTTTAACATTTAGCGCGCTTTTTTCATTTTTATTTTTTATTTTTCTATTTTATCTACCCTTTTAGTTAGTCCCAGTCTCCCAACAAAAAAATATAATATCGCGTTGGTTCATTTCCCACAAGTGGTGATCAGTCACTCGACAGAAAGCTCCCCAACTTTGCGATGGATCCTACTACATTCTCTCATCAGGGTGATCAGGATTTCCCCATCCGGGCAAGTGTCGTAAGGACGATCACTTGTCATCCCCTCATTATCGTATCTCTTATGCCAAAATAATAAAACAGGAAGAAAAGAAAATTGGAAGTAAAATCCGGACGGATCTTATCGACCAAGCTCATTCATACGACTATGATCAGTCCCTGCATTCAATTCTAGTTTAGTTCTAATTGCTGTGTTGTTGTCTATTTATTTAACGTATTTTGTGTCCTTTATATGTCTATGTTCATCGTATGTTTTATACCTTTCGGTTGCTATAATGGACTTTTAATATAATTTAATAATTTTATCGCTTCATATTCATTCACAAGAAATTTAATTTGACAACATCTCCTTACGGGAGGTATATTACAATTTTTTCTCTAACATTCGTATCGCATACGTTGCATCGTTTAATTTTTTCTGGCGCAATTCTCGCAGTAGCATAAATGACCACATGGGATCGTCATTACTCGTATTTCATTGGTTCTGCATATGAAGCATTTTCTAAAATCTTTAACTTGATGTTCGATTGCTTCTTTAATTTCTCCCTCGATGGTTTTCATTTTTATCATTATCTCCTGCCATTTGATGTTAAATTTGGCATCATCTAATCGTAAATTTTGAATTTGATAAACTCTTTAGTGGTCAATTCTGCATTGGGTGTTGCTATTTTCATCATTACACATATTTCCTCAGCTTGCGGTCTTGGATTCAAGCTCATCTCGTCTTGGATTTTCATCAACTGGTCCGCTTTGCGATTTAGTCGTTGTAGCGAATTGTGTGTTAAATTTACGAATTTCTCGAGTCTCTTTATAATGTAGCCGGTTGATTCCATCTAATTAAGATTTATTAATTAAAGTCTCTTTTATTAATATTCCGCGTCATTTTCCCCCTTTATCGTTTTCCCTCTAATATCCAGAATACCTTATTTTATTAGTGCTTCAATAACCTTTACATTCTACTTATCACTCTTAACAACCCCGTCTCCCTCTGTTTAATGTTCTATCCCGCGCAAATTTCTCTCATGATTTTGTGATTTTATTATAATCGTTCATTATATATAACCCATATCCCATTCGTTATTACCCTATTAAGTTTAATTACGTTGTTCATTTGTTCCAATTTTATTAGCGTGCTATCCCCCCTTTTTCCCTATTTTTAAATTTTCATATTTCCATATATTTACATTTTATTAATCGTTATTATTTACAATTTTTATTATATTTTTGTTTTCTTTTTAATTTTCGTTTGTCATCATTCATTCTATTACTACGCTATTCGTACAGTGTTCTCATACTCACTTTCAGTATATTCATATGTTGGCAAACTTCAAAACTTCCATCACTCATTTAGACATTCCACATACATTTTATCATATTCATACATCCATGTACTAAGTTTAAATGTTTGGGAAAACAATTTTCTCGTTCTTGAATGCATATCACTTTATATCAGCTTTTACTCTCTCCATTATATCTATTCTCGGGTTCTTTCACCAATTAAATTTTCAGATCCCGGCTGAGCCCCCAAATTTGTATGGTGGGTTACTGGTGGTTGAATGTTTAAGTGCTGTTACCAGCGTAACCCAGAATACAACATTAGTTTTTCCGCTTGGTACCCGTTGAGTGATCAACGTTGGTACTGTACCAAGGGTTGAGTACTCGCAAAAAGTGAGCGCATCAAGGCACTATAATTGTCGAGCACTCCATGGGTTCACGGACTACCGATAGAAGGTGTGTGTCCGATTTCTCAGGTCCCTTTATCAAAATTATTTTCCCAACCTTATGCACCAATTCTCGTTTTCCAGGCAATCATAAACTATACTAGCCATCATTCTATCACTACAAATGTGCATTAATTTAACAAGGAACATATTATTTGCAGACTACAATAATACATACAAATACGACAAAACACCTAAAATCGAATATGAGTTCAAACAGGCTTATTGGTGGGACTGGCCAGTTCCGTCGTGGCTGCTAGTGACGAGTTTGCTTGCCGCTCGTATTCGGCCAGTCTAGCTTTCTTCAATTTTTCCCGAATATTTCGGCCTAACCGCTTCCTTTTGGTTTCTCTTTCGCGGCCGGGGGGTATATAGCGGCTAGTTCCACGGACAACGGCCGGATTTGGCTTATGGCGGCTCCATGAACTACTTGTTCATTGCGCTCGGTTTCTAACGCGCGGAGCTGGAGCTTCAGTGCCCGGATCTCCATCTGATCCTGCGCAGCTTGCGTCTGTAGTTGAAGGACCAGCGCCACCTTCTTTTTCATGTCCTCGGGACTAAACCAGGTGCTTTCTAGTTCCCGGCACCGTCCCTTGAGCTTGTCTACCCGTATGCGGAGCTCCTCGGCCTGTTTTTGGGCTTCTTCCCTATCCTTTCGCAAATTCTCCAATAGTTTGAACACTAGATAAATTCAACGATTATATTCTTACAGCATATTATTCATTCAATTATAAAATAAAATCAATATTATAAATAAACATGGATTCAGATGTTAAGCACGCAATACACAAGATAATTTATTAAAAAGACTGTAATAATTAAAGTTTAATTAAGTCACAATTGAATAATAATTTTGCAAAAATTTGGCGATGAGTTAGTTCAGTCGCTTGCGAGGCCTTCCCCTCTTCCGCGGGGTTGCCTCGGCCTCCTCTAGGTCTTCCACGGTTTTTCCCTCCTTTTCGGCTCGGATTCGCAACTCGATCCTCTTGAGTCGCATCTGAGCGGCTTCCACATCCCAGGCCGCTTGATCTCGGGCCTCCTGTAACCGGTTGTTCTCCGGCTCTACCTTTACCCAGGCCGGGGCATCTACTTCGGGGCCTGTCCGGATTACTCGGTTGGAACAATCCAGGTCCCGTCCCTGGCTCCACCGATGGATGTGATACCAGACGTACCGGGACCGGAGTCGAGTGATCATTTGCTGGTTGGCTTCCTCGTCGCTGCTATAGTTTGATTGGGACATACCTGCAGTATAACTATTAAGATCGAGCATAACCCATGTGACTTATACATTGATGTCACAATAGAACCTATGGACACAATACTTTAGCTACTGGATTTAGGATAAATAATCCTAATGCTGCTAACCTACCATCTGGATTGGACTTATCAATATATTCCTTAATTAACTACTAGGTTCGTTATAATTCGCACTAATACTGCTAACCTAAAATCTGGGTTAATTCATCAATACATTTTAATTAACGGCAAAATTTATTATGATTAATACCAATACTGCTAACATAAAATTGGGCTTGATTCATTACTATATTTTTAATTATACTAATGAAATTGGTTATAAACAATTATTTGTTTTATTCTAGTAATTTTTATGGATATTAAACCATAATTTTAACGGATGCCTATAATCTAATTAGTTTAATGTAGTAAGATTATTGATTTACATTGTTAAATATTTATATTATGAGTTTTAGAATAGTATTCCAACAACATTAAACCATAATCTTGGAACGGATGCCTATAATCTAATCAGTTTAATGTAGTAAGGATATTGTCTTACATTGTTAAACGTTTATATTATGAGTTTTAGAATAGTATTCCAGCAACATCAGCGTCCGGCCGATTTTTCGAAGCTACTGTTATCGGTACTCAATATATTAAGCTCTCTTGTGTTAACGAGTTACCACACCAATGGGGAAAATTTGGAAATTTCCCTCACTATTGAGTTTATATTCATTCCAGGAGTTACAACGGATCGCTTATTAAGGTCAGCTCCACCAACCGATCCTCTTAGCGGTGATCGCCACACGCTACCTGTCTACTACTATTTAGATGAAAATATTAGGAATATTTCTAATTTAGGCTGTAATTTGAAATTTGTATTTTTGTTAAAGGTATATTTGTTAATTCTAATAAAGTTTATGGCTTTCTTTAATGTTTATTTGATTTCGAATGCGCTTAATTTGTGACTTTTTTAATGTTTATTTGATTTCGAATGCGCTTAATTTGTGACTTTCTTTAATGTTTATTTGATTTCGAATGCACTTAATTTTCTAATAATTTAATGAATTTCTTTAATGTGTTGACTTAATGAATTGTCGTACCTTTACTTCATTTCCTAGAAGGGGTGGTGATCATGATTCCGCTTTGAGATCCCGAAGGTCACTTTGTAGATTTATGGGGATATACCCAGAACCACGCACGTATACTTCTACATTCACACACACACCCACACTTACATAATGCATATACACACACACACACACCTATAGCTGCATTATATATATATATATATACATTTTCAAATTAGTGATATGGAGGTGGTTTTCCGAGGGGGGGGGGGGTGTTACTAAAATTAGAATTTAGGGAATTTCCGTGATTTTATTGGAAGGTGGTTTTAGTGTAGCTAAATTTAGCGATAGGGAATCCCAAAACCAATAATTTTTGTTTTAAATTTTATTTTCAGAAGAATTAAGGAAAATTATTTTACTGATATAATATTACCAAGGGGATTAATAATAATTATAGTATCAATAGTGTTGATGATGATGACCCTAGTAAATAAGATGATGGTGAAGATAATGATAGAATAATAATAGTAATAATAATAATAATAATATCGATACAGATAATAATGATACTAGTAGTACTCATACTAATAGTAATAATAATAACCACAGTAAGGATAATAATGATAATAAGACTAATAATAATAATAATTTTTATATTTAATCATTCACAATTTTCTATTTATACTTTATAGTTTTATATTTATTAAGCTATGATTTTATACTTTGCAATATCGGAAGTTAGATATTATAATTGATATATACATTTATATTTGATAACCTACGATTTCATGTCCCATACTTTAAAATTCTATGTTTATAAGGTGTAACTTTATACCATACACTTTAGAAATTTCGATTTTATAATTCATAGTTATATCTTTTAAAATTTTATATTCAATAATTTACGATTTTGGGTTTCATACTTTCTGATTTTATATTTATAATTTTTGTACTCTACCGTTTAGGAACTTCTAGTCGGTTCTACATGACTTTTTATGAGTTGCTTCTATGGGATCATCTTAGTTACCCAAAATATCTTCGGTTTGTTGGTAACTATTCATAAATTATATTTCCTGAAGTTCTACATTTATATATAATTAAAAAAGAAAAATTCTTATATACAAATTTCATAATTTCTAATCGGGATTTACTATTTACAAACTATATTTCCTGAAGTTCACATTAGTTATAAAAATTCCTAAAAACCAAATCTAGAATTTTAATCGGGATTTATCCATTACTGATCAATATAATTATATCTAAGATCATATAGTTATTTATATAAATTATGACTAAGTCTTATACATTCATGAATATTTTAAAGTGGGGATTCGAAATTTAACCTTTCGGATTTAGAACATTTATATTTACCTTGAATTAACCTATCTAGATTGAATTATACTCATACGTATGCCGAATATCCCTCTTATTTCTATTACTTTATCATAAATTCCTATTGCAAAATCTAATTCGGCATATGTCTAGGTATAACTGAGATCGCTACTACTGATCAACCAACTACATGAGTGTGAGTGCAGAATTGTGTAGGTTTAGGTATGAGTTCTACTCAGATTAAGACCTTAGTGTAGAGTGATTTGTTCAGCATTTTAAATGTTGATTTTAATTGTGTATTAAGTAAAAGGTCGGGAAGAATATTGCTTCCATGGCCCCACTGTGACCACTTCCACAAACCTTAGTGTTATGTGTGGAGTCAACCATTTACGGTCGACCTTACATAAATACTAAGAGTCAGACGGAGGTTTTCCTCGACCTAACTCCATGGCAGGACCATGAAGTAGTTCGACCTCCGAAGGACTCGAACAAAAAAAAAAATCTATAATAGTGATCAATATAATATCGATAGTGCATGTTGGCAAAATTTTTAAAATTATACGCAGGACCGATCAGAGACGTGCTCGGACGCCGCTGATCCGTCGAGGATTACTAAACATAACAAAAAAAAATTATCTTTAATAAACAAAGGATAACATTAATATGATTACATTCCATAAAATTATAATAAGCTAAAACTTACTAATGATTCTTCGAACAAAATTTTAGAAAAATATTGGCATAAAGTTCTGATTTATGACCGAAACGTGTCGGTATATATACCTATTTTGTACACGTGTATGTATTGATGCATTAAAACAAACTCGAATTCTTTTTATTCCAGAATTTTCTATTTTACGATTTTGCTATTTTTAATGGCGATTTTTGTGCCATAATTTTTGTTTTTATTTTTAAAATTTTATTTTTTAATTATTTTTCGTTAATTTGCCGTCCATGATGGATTTGGAACGGTTCCAGAACATTCTATTTTACTTTTAATTTAATTTTTATTTTAACTGATGTTTTTATGAATTTCTTTTGAGATTTTATATTTTAATACTAAATTATTTATTTTGCTTAACTTTTATTGTTCTAAATGACTTTTTTGATGGTCATCGCCATTTTATAGAATGTTCTGGGTTTTTCTGGAATGTTTTACTGTTTTTATCGTCTTTTAAGTTATTCGAGTTTGCTTTTGGGTAATTCTATGTTTGTTTGGTCATTTTTGAGTTAGATTTTTGCATCACTTTTTGCTTCTGTATAATTTTATTTAATTTCTTTGTTTATGTTTTTGTTGCTTTCTCCTTTAGTTAATATTGTTTATTTGGTGTAGGTTTTAATATTTAACTATACTTTTTGCTTTTTACTTGCTGTGTTCCTACACGTTTCAGTCATAATTAGTATTTTGGGTCTAGAAATCAGTTCTAGCCCAACAATTTTTTAAAATCAATATTAAAAACATCGACTACTTATTGCACTTCTATAATGGGGGATAAGATCACCGTTCATATGTACGAATAGGGAGGAGTCTAAAAAATGTACGTTGTGCAACAAGGGATGTAGTGACAAAACTGGAATTTTTTGCGTTCATAATACATGGATGACCTCTAATTGGTGTCAAAAGTCAATACGGACTTTTTCATGGCCCTTTTTTTCAATAATAAGCCTAGGCTGGGGTACACAAGGCTTTAAAAGCTATCAAACTATATGTTAATAACTTTAAATATGCTGTACTAAGCTCATACAAACTGAGTTTAATACCTAGTCAAGCTAGGTCACGATTCGATTCATGTCATCGAAAATAATAATTTATTCAAATTATCTGTAAATGTGTGATTTAATTATTATAGCTGTAGATTAAGGTAAGTATCATATTTTTAGATAATAACACACATTTCAATTCAGAAATTTAAGTTTGAACAAACTTAGTCATTTTCGGGTCCCAGGACATCATACCCCTTGATTCCCATCTCACCCGCCTTGTTTCTAGGTAATTAAAATATTACGAATACTCTTGGCAGGCAACTCTCTTTTGCCAAAATGCTCATTGTTTTAAATATCAAAATTTAAATTACGTAAAAATATTTTATTACGTGTTTTTTGATAAATTTTTATCTATATAATAAATTGTTTTAAACAGTTTGTAGGAACATAATAATAATAAGAAAAATATATTTATTGAATTCCAAATCTTTGTACAAAGTGTATGTGGTATTTGCGAATTTAGGAATGGCATTATATTTCATTAAATATGACACTCCTGATTTCCGGTTGTTTGGATATTCAATTAAGATGGTGCGGTCTCCATTATCCTAGCATAATTGATGATTTGAACTTGACTCATCCATTAACTGCATGTTCTGTGATGTAACAACGAGTAGAAGTATCAACAACATCTTTAAGAGATTTATCATTTGCAATGTGAATTGTTCCAATTCGAGAGTTTTGAGCAAATTTTAATTGAAAGAAAGTGTATATATCAGAATATTAAAACAATGTATTTTACTTTATTTAATTTTATAATGTATTTGAAATTTAATTATTAAATTAATATATTTATTAATTTGAAAGTCAGAGGCAATACACAGTTCATATTTGAAATATTTATCTTGGATAACCCGAAATAAGGCTACGTGTTTATCGTTCATTAAATTATTTAATTAATATTTCTATTATTTTGCTAATTTATTTATTATTATTTTATTCTTTTTAACATACTTTTAACAAATTAATCTTAAAAATATAAAACCGGAAAACAATACATTTAGATAGTCCTTAATAAAAACGAGTAGATAAATATAGGTTTTAAAACCTTAAATTCTTCTAGGGTGTAGATTGATTACGATAAAATAACTGAAAATAGAAATTTATTTTCATAACTTTTCATAGCATTCGATTTAAAATTTAATTACAAGCCTATTTTCCTCATTGAATATGTTTTACCAGTATTGTTGGGCTTGTCTGTGAAATTAAATATTATTAATTATTGATCTGACTTCTTTAACCCGTTGAACCCTAAAGGCCGGTTTACCGACCTGCTTTGCCGAGGCATATACCCTTACAGTATGTTTGAAATTCAAATGAACTAAAAATATTTTTCATACTGACAATCGATTTTTGATCGAAATTACATTTTAAGTCAAATATTATTTTTAATCAAAAATTGCTTAGGAGCTCAGGGTTATAGTGGTAATATAATGAACGCCTTAGGGTTCAAAGGGTTAATAATAATAACGAGCTCCAGATAATTTAAACTTTATTGATTAACACAACTGATAACCAATTTACAGCGACACAAAGAATTATCAGTTACAATGACAAACTAAGTTCTTATCACAAACTTTCTGGAGGAATAAAACATTTCAATACAAGTTGGGACTCACAACGACTTGACTACTGTTTCTGGTTTCAATAATCGGTAGATTTTATTCAGTTGCTTTCTTGTCTTTGACTCTAATTTATTCAATAACTTAACTTCTTAAATAGCTTCTCTGGTAACTTTATAATTCACGTTAAGTTTCACTTTAATTTTAGTTTCTTCCTTTCTCTACAATTTCTGTTTTTGTCTTTTTTTAAATTCTATCTAGTTTTCGTTTCTCTCAATCTATTTTCTAACTTTTCAATTCTTTTAATTTTAGTCGTGTTTACTTTTATATACCACAATCTAGTGACAATTATTGACATTGACTCAATTTCAATATCTTTTCCCGAAAATCTCGTTTGGTCCTCTCCAAATACCCTAATATCTCTGACAGCCGCCGAGATATGTAATATTTGAAAAATGCCATCTTCCGTCTTCCCCGGAGATCTCTTTTCCTTATCTCGACCAGGCTATCGAGATATGAAAATTTAATTTCGACTTTAATTTTGTTTTCCCTTTTATCTTTGTTACCTTTTAATTAAAATTGACATTTGATGTTAGTAATGATTCCACTAGGTCACGGAGCAGCGCATTGATTGAAACTGGCTTTATAGCAACCTCTCGACAGCTTTAAAACCACTAGATACTACGCAATCCTCCTCGATACTTCTGTGAAATCCCATTGGTATTTAAATAACTCTTCTGAAGGAGCTGTTCTCTGATTCTTCACGCCTGTGGATACCATCTTGTACCAGTGGACAATGTCCCGTGGGTCTGAATCACTCCTGGCTGTATAAGATATATCATCTGGTGGTTTCTCTTCACGATTCCATTCCCAGATAGACGGTAGGAACACCTGTGTGTCGGCTTTACATTCCATATATAACATAAATCGTGTAAAGATTTAGAGTGAAAAACTCAAGAGGTGGAGCTCTCTCACAAAAAACTTATATCAGATTTTTTACAATGCTTTGTGCAACTTCATATGATATCTTTCTCCAAATAGCAAATCTGCTATGCCCACAATCAAGAAAATGAATCCCTCGTAGTGCGTGACATCTATAGCTAGTCCTTCCCAATTTTTATCGACTCTTAATGATCCATTTCCCACTTGACTGGCGACGGATCGATAGATTTGTATTCTATGAAATTACTTACCACATTCTTTATGACATCTCGGGGTATCTGGTTTTCCAACTGAACGTAAAAATAGATTTTCTAGTCCAAAATGGTGTTTGTTGTGACGATTCTTTACTTGTTCTGACGATAAGCCCACGCATCTAAGTTTATCTCTTCAATTTTCCGCTGACTTCACCAATCGTAGATAAATTGAAATTCTGTCATTTTCGGTAATCTCTATTATTATTCCCAAGCGACGTCTAATCAGAGTCTCTGAAATCCCATGGACATGAACTGTTCTCAGCCAACCTACCTCCGCGGCCAAGTCCACCATCAGTTCGATTCTTTTAACGCCTTATTTGATTGCTAAGTTTACGTCTTTAAGAGCTGTAACGAGTTCAGTGATGTTTATATGTGAATGGTCATCAGATTTCCTGAGCCAAGTTGCATCCTCCACAACGTGGTCATTTATCACTCATGCGACACCCAGCACTAAACTGCTAGTATCGCACCATAAAGTAAAGTGATCCCTGATGTTTACAGGCCAGCTTCTCTCACAGCGGAATCTTCTTCCATCTACTGCAACTTCAAAGCCCGTCATCATTCATCCCCGCCAGCGTAGCTAATCGCTACAAATCCACAAGAAAAACATAAACTGGCTGTTCATTCCATAGTCAATTGCGAAACGTGTCGTAAGCCTGAAGGTCATTCATCGAAATGGTACCGGTTAAAGATATTTCTATTTTCCTTTGTCCTTCTCCGCCAGGTGGTCGTAAACGAGAAAGGCTGGTCCATCAAGCAGCAATGGGAGAGCAAATGACAAATTTTCGATTTTTTATGCTTGGCCACTAACTTCAGTTTTTTAAGTCAAGTGGAAAATTCACCTACTCCATCTTAGGGCTTTATAAATTTGTGGATATCCATTATGGCCGCGATAGCTTGTGAAGAAATAAACCCAAGATTAATATTTATTTCTTATTACACTAACTGTTTTTCGAATTCTGCTTCTTTTGGATAATCATTATATACAAACAAATAATATTTTTTAATTAAATTGAATATGATTGATTTAATTTAATTATTACACACCCGAAAGGTTAAAATGCATTATCCTAAACAATTTGTTTATAGAAATAAGAAAACAATAAATAACACTAGACTGGAATGTCTTTTGAAAGACTACTGAAAAGACCTTTATTATCTTTGAAGTTTATTTAAATATTGTTTTTTTTTATTGTAAACAATTGGATCTATATTTCAATTGTCAATTTTCAAGATAAACAAAACATATTTAATTTAAAAAAAAATTAAATAAATTTTAAAATTTAGAATTTGTTTTAACCAAGTCAATCGATATATAGTGCACAATTTATCTGAAATTGAAATAAGCCAATCCGATATCTAACTACACATTTTGCATTTTTTAAAACTACGCATTATAAATCATAAATTTCTGCGTTAAAAAATGATTTTCAAATCTAATTTTTTAATTAAATTTTCTTTTATTATATTTTTTAATTGATAATTGATTTTTATGATAAATATTTTCAGGTTGGATTAAGTAATTTGAGCAAAGGAATTCTATGTATCTTTGGAAGTTTCCTCCTTTTGTTTTCTACTGGAACTGTTTATACATTCGGTAAATTTAGAATGTCCTTTTTAACAATTGAAATTCTTTTTCAGGTAACATGAGCCCATATATCGCATCATATTTAAGATACCGGACAAATAGTTACTGGGTAAGAAATGGAGATACCGTATGGATATTGGCTATCACAGTCTTTTCTAAAGGTGTCACAATGCCTCTAGGTGGGGTTTTGGAAAGGTTTGTAGGACCAAAATTAACTTGTTTAATTGGCGGTATAACGATGAGGTAAATAACTTGATAGAAACTTAACTTTATAAAAAAGATAATCATTTAGTTTAGGAACTATACTTACATTTTTTACAATAAAACACAGCATTTGGTTGGTTTTATTAACGTATGGATTTATGTACGGTGCTGGAATGGGTGTCATATATTCTGTTGCTTTAGCAACATCTATGAAGGTTAATTTTATATATTCAACAATTTAGTTAAACCTTATGAATAGTGGTTTCCAAAACACATTGGACTTGTTAGTGGGATCGTAGTTGGAGGATATGGTTTAGGATCTTTTCTCATTAATTTAATTCAAACAACGATTATAAACCCACATAACAATTCCCCTAACATTACCATCGTTCATGACAAGTAAATTTTATTTATTTATATTTTCAATTATTACATAAACTAATAAATAATAAAATTTTTTAAACCAATGAATATTCATTACATTTTCTCCCTATTTATTTAATTTTGAAGTTGAGTAGAAAGTGAAAAATGTCTAAATGTAATATTTTCAAAATTCATTATAATACTGAAAAAAGTATAAAGTTTTCAAAACTTACATATAAAAGTTCTATTGCAAAACATATTTGTTTTAATTGATAACAATTTCCTTATTGTGAAGCAAATAAAATAATTCAATACCAATTTTATTAATAATAAAATTAGATATTATTTATCATAATTAGACGATATATTGCAAACGTATTTTGAAAATGATTATTAAAGAGAACATTAAATGCAATTGTTTAAGAAAAAAATATACAAATATAAAACAAATAATAAAAAAGCTTTTGCTGCAAAATTTAAGTTTCATTAAGTTTGAATTTTCGATTATGAAATAATTATTTTCAACCCAATATAAAAATAACCAGGAATGTTCATTTTCAGCTTCTGTTTACTTGAAAATAGATTATATGCATTTTGATTGGATATAAATCTGATTTAAATAATATATGAAATTTAAAATATTTAAACTCAAAATTACTATTTAAACAAACTAATTTCCATAATATATATGCGGAGAGTGAAAAATTCAAATTAGATTTATGTGTGCTATGACGTAGGTCAGACTTAATTAATAGATTGACAAGGACTATCTTATAGTCGAAAACTTTTTCATTAAATACATTATTCACAGCAAAAGGCTTAAATTATCACTTTACTGTTTTAAATAATAAATGCTGTTACCAAGAAATCATCACTTTATAATAATTAATGGCGTAAGAAAATCAGAATCCAGCTTGGATGCACTTCAGGAATATTCACCATCATAAAGATCAAAACCACAAGTAGTAAACTTTTTAAACCACCTTAGGCAATTGTTTACCTTCAATATAACACCATAAAACATCAATATAATGATATATATAAACAAAACTGCCTGCAATGTCTTTAAGAAGTTTTATCAACTTCATATCAAGTCCTACAATTTATATAATTTTAAATTACAGATTTAGAAAAATAATCATTACTTTTCCGTTAACCTTAATTTTTTAAAGAAAATAAATGTTTAAAATGTTGTTAAATGATAATTGATTACTTTCCAGTTCTCCTAATATTAAAGTTTATAATTTGATAAATTTGGGTCTGAAATATAGGCATATGAAGAGTTAATAATCTAAATATTAAAACGCTAAAATATAAATGATAAAAATGTTGTCATGAAATTTTAATGCGTGATAAAAATAAAAATCAATTAGCTTCCCTCGATCCCAAAAAATTTTATGCAAACAAAATTAATATCCAGTGAAAATAAACACTTCATGTTGTTCTAATACAAGGGTGGGCACGCATGAGTTCAATGAGAGACATTTTCCGAAAATTTATTTTTTAAAGAGCCACCATAGTGAACTACATATTTTTTTTTATTTCATTAATTTGATTAAAAAAGACTTAAACGCTATTAAAAACAATTATTTCAAAATTTAAGTAACAAACATAAAATATAATAAAAATCCATTAATAAAAAGTAATAAAATTTCTTGAATTAACGAAGACTTTTGGTCAAATCTTTGAAATTTGGTGTATACTTTGTTAAAGCTGTTCGCAGCAATTCTGTAAGATGCTGATTGGTCAACTGTGAACGATATTTCGACTTCACGAACTTCATTGTGGAGTACAAAGATTCACAACAATATGTTGTACCAAAAATTGAAATTAGACGGCAAGCAGCTGGTTTTAAGTGTGGATATTTTGCCTCTGGTACGAGTTTCCAAAATTCAATTATAGAAGTAACTTTATGGTGCATTTGCAAAGCCTGGTCCTCTTTCATATCTAATAACTCCAATTCCCCAACCGCTTTTTTAACAAGTATTACTTCAGAAATTGGAAATCCATCTTCAATAATATCACAAATAAATGGGTTCACAAAAAATGCAAATGTAGATTTAAAACTTTTCAAATCCTCAAACCTACATTTGAAATCCGCTTGCAATTCTTCCAATTTTTCACTGTATTCGTTTACTTTTTCTTCTGTGATATCAATTTTATTAGCTTTTATTCGTGGAAAATGATTAAATATTTTCGACCTAAGATCGTTCACAAAAAGCCGAAGTTTAGCTTCAAAACTAAATAACGTTTGTGACAAATCAATAATTATCTTTTCTTTTCCTTGTAAAGCCAAATTTAATATTTGCTATTCCTTTTTCTTTGGTAAATATTATGATAGGATTTAGGAGTTCCACAAAACGGTCCAAAACATTGTAAGTTGACAGCCATCTAACAATACACCATAAGGAGACTTCATTGGGCAATTCATCTAATATATTGTTTGTTTGACAATTTGCCGGCCTGTACAAGTGCACTAAACAAAAATATCTAACATATATGATAATTATAAAACCAGTTAGACAAAATCGTCTTATCCATTGTGCTAACTATGCCTAGCACAGGGCCTCCTGTATATAATAAAAAAATCATTTTTGTTTAAATAATTTCTATCAATAAATCTTAAAAAAAATCAATATTTTCAATTTTTTTAAACTTTTCTTTTCAAATTTTTGTTAATGAATTAAATTTTTCTTTTAAAATAAATAATTTTTTTAATTTTATAAATACAATTTTAGTTTATTTATATTAAGTTTGCTTTTTATTTTTGTAAATTAAAAATCTGAAACCCTTTTATAAGGTGCCTTATAATTCTTATCACAAAGGGTCCAAATTTCATAAGACGACACCACAGCCACGTTTGAAGAATTTATTTCAACAAATTTGCTTCAGTTAAAAAATTCAAATTGCTAATTTTTTATTATTATAAAACCTTCATAACTGATTTTTAATGTAGGTTTCAACTACGCATTATGAATCTTGAGACACAAAATAATATTTATTTTTACATGAATTATTAATAGTAATTATTAATAATAATGAATAATAATAGTCCTACCATCGGCTGCCTTATGGCCGGGACTGTCCCGGATTTTTGAGATTTGTCCCGTGTTCTGCGTTTAAGACAATTTGTCCCGGATTTTGAAAATTATGCAAAATATTTTTCACTATATTTCGCAGATTATTTTTTATAACAAAATGTTGAAAATGTTTTAACGTATGAAAAAAATTTAAAATAAAAATAAAGTTTAATTTTAATAAATTTTCACTATCTGCCTTCAGTTTTTCCAGTGTTATCAAAAAAAGTTGTGAAAAGAGTATAATTTTCAATATTTTGTAATAAAAATCAGGAAATTTATCGTAAAATTACTTAATAAGACTGTTAAAGGTGTAAGTTACTTTTTATGAATTCATGTTGATAGAAGAATATAATTTATTATATTCTCATATCAGTATGAATTCAAACAAACGCAAACCCACATGGAATAATAAATACAAAGAGAAGTTTAGCTTCCTGGAAGATGATTCTACATCTACATTTTCTATTGCTTACGAAGGTCGTGATGACATTGTGGACGACTGCAAAACTAAACGCCATCAATCGTCTGTAAATGCAGAATTATCAAGCTTAAATGTGACAAACTTCTTCAAAAAGCTCGAAATGTCATATACTGAACTCGAAATTGTGACAAAGGAAGCTGTTTCTGCGTTCCACACGGTCAAACATAACTTTTCATTTCTTTCTACTGACAGGACATCGAATCTTATCAGGCAACCTTTAGAACCTAAGTTCAGTCTGGCTCGAACCAAGACGACCGTAATTGTGAAGCATGTCCTGAGTTCTTTCGTTAATGAGAAACTGATTAAAGAGTTGAATATTGCAAATTACTTTTCCTTAATAACAGATACTTCTAACCATGGAAATACAAAGTTACTCCCACTTGTCGTTCGCATGTTTCATCCAACAAAAGGTGTGTCTCACAAGAAAATCTCATTGAAATCAATTGAAAATGAAAAACTAGATACAATTGCGAATGACATCATTGGAAAAGTTAGAGAGCATGAGCTGGAAAAGAAATTGATATGTTTTGGTGCAGACAATACAAATCTGAATTTTGGCGGCGTTAATAGAGAAGGAAGCAATTATGTTTGGCGTAAGCTTCAAAAAGAATTGAACTGTGATATTATTGGCCTCGAATGCTCTGCTCATATCCTTCATAATGCAACCAGTGCAGGATGTCAAGTGTTGGACGTTGACATGGAAATTTGATTTATTCTTTACACAAGCATTTTAAAATCTACATAGTGCGAACCGAATCAATTAAGAAGATTTGCGAAGAAATGGATATAGTTTTCAAGCCATTGAAATCTCTACTCAACAACAAGATTCATTTCTCTCGCATCGGGAATTCAACGATTTATTGAAATGTTTGATCCATTAAAAGAATATTTCAAAGGACTCAGGACAAAATGTCCACTGGTCATCAAAAACTTCTCATTTGAAAGCAATAAATTTTGGTTCCTTTTTCTGAGTAACCAAATACAAATGATAAACAAAGCCATGCTTTTGTTTGAGAGATCGGAAATTGCTGCATTTGAAATTTCTTTTGAGTTGAGATTATTCAGTGAAAAAGTCAAACATCGTCTTCAATTGGCGTATCTCACTCGAGAAGCCCGTCTAGAATTGTCCCCCTTGCATGTTGACACTCAAAGCGCTGTTTTGCAAAATGTTGAAGACTTTTATGAAGAGCTGATTGCATATCTCGACAAGTGGCAGGAATCGTTGGATGGTTCTCAAAATATTGAATGGACGAGTATGTACAAAACTCCGGAATGGTCGCAAATTGAGAAGTCTGTTGATTTTATCATCGAACGGTGTAAGTTCTGCAATAATAAATCAAGATTTGCTTTTCGATAAATATAATCAAATGCTAATTTTTACGAACGAAAAGAAATCCACATGGGTCGACGAAAAGGCAAGTGCTGCAAAAATTTGGGCTGAGTTTCTCTCATTTTCGCGAAATTTCAATGCGTCTAACTAATATGGAAAGATTAGTTGAATTTGCTTTATGCATCCCAGGAACATCAATGGAAGTTGAACGTTTATTTTCGTTGATTAATCAAGCATGAACCAATCAGAAGGGAAGTTTCAATTTGAGTACTGTAAATGCGATCATCACTCTATAATATAACTTAAAAATTAGTTGTAGTGAGTTTTACAAGAAAATTAAATCAAACTTTCAGTTGCTTGAAAAGATTCACTCGCAAGAAAAGTATCAAAATTAAGAATTTATTGTTAATAAATATATTTTTTCATAATTAAATTAATTTGTTTTTGTGTCCCGGTTTTTTTTTGAAAATGTCCCGGATTTTTTCAAAAAGTTCATGGCAAGCCTAATTATTAATAATATAATTATTATTATACATACTAATAAATTGATATATACAATATAACCAAATTAACCTTTTGTATGGAAATCAGTGATGTAATGACAGCTTTCATTCTTTTTGGTATTATATCAAGTATTATTGTGAACTAATAAGATTTTGTATTATGGAAAAACTTCTGATAAAGTTCTTAAAAACTGTAAACGTTAGAAATTAAAAAAATTTACAAAGTGTAACCGAAAAAGATACACAAAGAAAAATGAATAAAAAGCAAGTTCAGTAGTAAAAATTAATTTGGAAAATAATAAATTTTAAATCCTGTCATTTTTATTTATTCGCCTTTTAATTTGAATATATCGTAATTTACCATTTTCTAAATTCAAATAATATTTTGTTTTACTGAACACAGAAAATGTTTAACATTAATCAGTTTTTATATCTGGATTTTGTTATAGTATTAAAAATTTGTGAAGTTGCAAAAAAAATTAAATTTTTTAATAAATGAAAACGAACAATAAGTTCAACAAAACTTTTAATTATAATATTTATAAGAGATTTTTACACTTGTTTGCGTCACTGTAATAAAGTGAAAACGTAAAATTTAGGTGTCAGTTTTGGGTACCATTTACTTTTGAAGCTGTTTTAGTTGACAATGTTTGTAAACAAAAATAACATTGAAAACACTGTTCTGTCGTATTGTAGGGGAGAATAAGAACTTAAATTAATGAGATAATTCTAACAAAAAGTTAAAAATAATTTTTAAGATATCGCCATACACTTTCGAGAAACACTACAATTATCACACAAAAACCAACTATCTAAGATCTAATTTTAACAAAACAAACTTTGGGACTTTCACAAATGTCATGTTCTTACAATCTTTTGGTTATAGAGTTTGAATTTTCAACAAACCTGGGGCTAGTGGTTATGGTTATGTTGTTATTTATGGCAGTTATGGTAGTTATTTATGGTGTTTCCTTCTAACTTTCAAATTGATAAGATTTTAAAATAAATTTGTAAATAAGCACATCACAAATCAATAAAACAAATAATGGAATAATTTGGATAAAGAATAAAATAATTAACATCGTATTTATTAAAAAGCTTGACTATGAATCAGTACATATATCGATGTTTTAGATATTCACGAATTTTCGGCACTGGCTTTATCAAGTGATTTTCAAGTGATCAAAATCACTTGTAAAAGATTCCAAAAATTCATGAATATCAAAAAAACATCGACATCTTTACTTATTCCTAGTCAAGTTTTTAAATAAATACAATGTCAATTGAAAAGAAATCAGTGGTAAAAATTGAAAAAAANATGAATAATATTATTTTCGAATAATGTATTATTTTTACCCATACTTATAAAAATCTATTCCAGGAATTGAATTTATCAAATTGAGTGAAATGAACAAGAAATGAATATTTAGATGAAAAGGATGTTAAACAAATTATCAGTTAATAAAAAAAGAAATCAATAGTATCAAAACTTTAAATATTACTATGAAAACATAGAAATTATAGAATAAATAATTACTCAACAGTCAATCATGCCGTTAATTTTACACGCCATCCACCACTATAGAGAATAATAATAATAATAATAATAATGTATCTCAGTGGTGTTTGGTGTAGATGTCTGTAGTTAACGGTAAGTATAAAATCATCACAATTCGTGCTGTATCATATTAGATATTCCATACTGTGCTGGTGTTAATTTAAAAGTCATTTAATTTGGTATCAATAAATTTTATATATTTTTAGGAATTGTTAATTGATTTAGTGTTGGCATTTCAAAATAAAAGAAAATGAAAATAATTTTTTTAGAGAAATAAATAAAAACCTAAATCATGTATCCAAAACGGTTAAAAATATTAATTAAAAAAATAATATAAAAAAATAATGATATTTTTTACCAAGGTAAGCTACTTATTATTTAATGAAAAATAGTTAATTTAGAAATTAATAAAATACTCATGATAATATGGTAGTATTCAGTGCGAAAAGTTTTGAAGATGAGTTGTTATGAAATAACTGTAAGAAGCAATGATTATTTAAACGGAAAAAGTCAAACAGTATTGTAAACTCTTTCTAAAGAGTAAACCCCTTTGTGCTTAGGGCTTTGCAAAAAGCACCCTATATTGAGATGTACCCTATATAGCGTGTACTCTATAAAGGGAATTTACTACATATAAAAAAACGTAAAATAGAAATATTTACCAACAAGCCCGAGAGAAGAAAATGAACAATAAATATAGTTGTAAAAAATACTTGAATGAGTCAAATCAAATCCGAAAGATATTACGGGTCACAATTAAATTAATTCTTAATTCTATCGGATAGAAACACCAATATAGAATGTGCTAGGTAAAGTGCAAGAAAGAAATGTAAAATTGTGATAATGGTAACCAGTGCCGGTACGAGGACTAGGCGAACAATTTCCAATGACTATCTGACAAGGGCTATCTGATAGTCGACAATTATTTCATTTGTATTAAATATATTATTCGCAGCAAAAGGCTTAAATTATCCTTTAATTGTTTAAAATTTAATCAATGTTGCTACCAAAAAATCATGACTTTATATGATTATTAGTTAATTTAAGTAATACCCGTTAAATTTACAATTTCAAATCTTTATGTTCACTTTTTTATTAATATTTAGATATTTTACTGACCCAGTAGTGCTAGACAATGTCCCATCATGCTTTCTAATGATTGGGTTCCTATATGCAATGATGCAAATTATTGGAATAATGTTCCTTATTTCTTCTGATGAGGACGCTTTATCTAGCGAGGTAAGTACTAAATAATAATAAATGGATCAGATTATTAAATTATAATTGATCAACAAAATATAAGTGATCAAAGTGCGATTATTTTATAAAAGCTATTTGACACTGAATAATAAAATAATGTATAAAATGAAGATATTCAGGAAATACTGCTATCTTCCCTTTGGATTACATAATGCTTACGTAACTGCTACATAATGACAAGAATTTTGAGATTATTAAAACTATATTTATTATGAATATTTTAAACATATGTTTAAATGGAGTAAATCCTAAAATTATGTATATCATGAATAAGGCGACATCGAGAAAACTTTAAGGAAAATATTGGCCAAACCAAAGTTTAGAGTTGTAGTGTAAAATGTCCAAACCAAGCTCTTGTTTTAACATGAAAATAATGACCCAATAAACCGGAGGAATCCATTTTTATTAATAAACATTTTAAAAGTCAAAATATCATCTAAAAGAACAAATTAATTAGAAAATAAATTTGTACACAACTATTTAAAAAAATAAGTTTGCCTATGAAAGTGGAAACATTTGCTAAGTAAAATTATATCAGTATTACTAAACCCAAAACGTACTGCGGGGCAAAAATCTATCTATTCTTTTTACGAGGACCAATTATATTTTTTCGTGGTCCAATTATTGGCTGAATTATATATTACTAGCTGGGCATCCCGACACTGCCCGGGGCTATTTGAAAGATAAAAAAAATATTACAAACAGCCTCATGCAGTGATGTTAAACTATCAAAGATAAAGACGATTACATGAAAATTTCTTTATTTTTCTCATTTCTGTACAAAAATCCCAAAATCATAATCCCACCTATTCAGCCATCCAGATATATCGTGCCGTGAGAATGAAATAATAATGAGACAAAAAATAGAAAAAGAAAAAAAATCGTTCTAAATTCGTATAAAAAGCGAGGCATGTGAATGAGTGATTATGGAATAACGCTTAATTAAAATAACGAAATGGCAAATTTTATTATAACTTTTAATTTTGATTACCAACATGGCATTTTTATTTTAATGTTATCTGAAAATTGACTTTCCTCTATGGATAATAATAATAATAATAATAATAATAATAATAATAATAATAATAATAATAATAATAATAATAATAATAATAATAATAATAATAATAATAATAATAATAATAATAATAATAATAATAATAATAATAATAATAATAATAATAATAATAATAATAATAATAATTACTTTTAGAAATACAAATTAATTGCAGAATCTAATTCTGATTTTAACATGTAAGTTTGTAGATATTTTAAATAATATTAAAATTTTTTTGACTGACAGACCGAAAATTGAAGATATTAAAGATTTTACAATTAAAATGGCATTCAAAGAGCATAAATTTTATATATTGTGGTTTACATTTTTCTTCAATGGAATATTTATCGTCACTATCACATCACTTTACAAAGTACTTTCATTTATCTTATTTCTTAATTATTAAAAGAATTTTTTTAGAATTTCGGCCAAACATTTATAAATGATGATCATTTCTTTTCGATTGTTGGATCAACAGCTGCCATTTTCAATGCCGGAGGGAGAATGGTTTGGGGGAAACTTTTTGATATGTTTTCTTATAAAGTGAGAATGATAACATTTCCATTTTTATTGTAAATTCTTATCTTAAAACATCAATTTTAGAAAATGATGACTGCCCTTACATTTTCAATGGCATTTGTGTTAACTTTATTTCACTTTTCAAGCTTAATTAAATCTATCAGTGGTGCAAAAGCTATGTACGCCATCTGGGTGTTTTTATTGTTTTTTATTTCATCAGGAAATTTCGCCATGATCCCCGCCGCTACTTCACAACATTTCGGAACAAAGAATTTAGCAATTCTTTATGGAATTATATATTCTGGTTATGTAAGTTTCTATATATTTGTTGTTTTATTACATTATTACATGCAATTGCATGCACTTTGTTCAAAGATTTCAAACAAATATACAACTTTTGGAGCTTAGAAGTGTGTTTTTCAAATGTTCTAGAGTTATTGATAGATTTGTCATTGACTTTTTTGACAATATTAACCAAAGAAAATAAAAGCTGTGTATAAGCAATTCATTTATACAATACAATCACTGAAAGAATAAAGTCATAATTTTCAGTTTGTGCATTCTGAAAATTTAGACTAGTAGGCCACACATACTCGAGTATTCTCTACTTTAGTTGTTTAATTTCAAATTAATTATATTTCTTTCTAGAATTATTTTATTTTCAGTACAATCACACACTCGTGATTTGTCACTCTAAGCCAGTGTTGTCCAAACTGTGCACCGTGGTGGGTTCCCAGGTGTGCCGTGAAATTTTTTTTAAAAAAAGTCAAAAATACCCTGTTTTTCCAAACAACTTAATAAAAGGAAATTGAATTGTGGATATTTTAACAGTTATTTCAAATTTAAATGTTAATCAGTCAATTAAGTGCGAAATTTATTTATTTACAATCATATTAATTTTTCTTACTAGAAATATTGACTATCTAAAATACGTAAGCAGCTTAATTATGTTTATTTAGAATCTTAAATATTAAATAATAATATTTTTTAGTTTATAAGTTTTTCATTTCTTATTAAAAGATTAGTAAAAGTGCAATAAAAAATTGCAAATAAAGCAAAAAAAAATTTAGGTGTGCCGCGAAAATTTTTAATTCAGCCAAGTGTGCCGTGGCTCAAAAAAGTTTGGACAACACTGCTCTAAGCATTAGTAGTTATCGCACATTCTATTTTAAAAAATCAGACTAACTTTATTTTCTTTTTATTTCGCTAGTTCTTAAGCAATTTTCATGCTAATTTTTCACTAATTATCATTTAAATATCCTTATTCTTTCTCTTAAATTCGGCACTCTTTGTCCTAGGTACTCATAACTTTCTTAAATATTTTGATTATGGTTCTTCGTATGTAATATGACCAATATGGCGAATAATTATCCTAATTTTCGATCTTGTCAATTCATTTTTTTATTTATTATTTTTGTCTTTTTGAGCTGACAGGTTTGTCGAATACGTTTTTTCTGTTAACTATGTCAGTGATTGTAATTTCTTGCCTTTATCATTTTAATTATGTGCTTATTTATCCTCAATATGTTGTGTACTTTTTTGTATTATTTAGTGTTTAATCATAGATATTGATTCGACTTAGTGGGGTTTTCATTCTGTTTTTTCTTATGCATTTAAACAAATTCCCAATTGTTTGATTCTAGCCTAACGCAATTTTATGATTTTTAGTAAAAGCGTAATAAAAATTAGTCAATATTATAATGTACTACAAATTCTTGAAACAAACGGAAGGATTTTATTTAATTTATATTAAAAGGAAATTTTACAGCTTTAACCACTTGCCGGGCGCACGCTCAAATATGAGTGCAAAAAATGTGTACCATTTCGGGCGAGCGCTCACATGTGAGCGCAAACTCATATAAAAAAATTAGTGAATACAAACTTGGAAAATTAAAAAAAATATATTTACGTTATATTTTGATTATATACTATTGTTAGTCCGACAAAAGTCAAATTTAAAAATTTTAATTAAAATAGTCACTATATTTTAAGCTTAGAAATAGAAAAATAACCTAAAGGTATATTTCATATCTCATAATGGCGACAGAATAAAATTACACAAGTAATTTTACTTTACAAGCACCTTTGTATTATTTCGGTAGTTTTAATTATAAACAAGTATTTGACATGACAAACAAATAATTTAATAAATTTTAAATAAAAATTGAAATGAGAAATATTTTCCATGTGTATTTTTGCGATGTAATCAACTTTTGAGGGCCCTGTCCAGACACTAAACAAAATATTTTTAATTTTATTGCATTCATTTTTATAGAGTTTAATTAATATTATAATATAACACAAATGTGAGTCCATGGATGCGAGGCGTTGTATGCCGAATTCAATTCATTTATAATTAATGCATAAATTAATTACAAATTAATAATTTTCAGGCAATATCCAATTTACTTGGGGCGTTGGTCATAAGCATTTTGTTACATATTATACATTATTGGGGACAATTTGTCATAGCAACGTTATTTGCAATTTTCAGTAAGTTGATTTATCATCCTTATATTAATTATTAATTTCTCGATTTAGGCCTTTCCCTAACCCAGTTCTTTCCAACATCAGAAAAATAGAAATTCAAAATAAATATTTTCAGAGCAAAGTTCAAACAATATTCGGAAAATAAATAAAAAATAATTTGATTATACAAATAAACTTGATAAATGATTAAATCATAATTAATGAAAGACAAATTGTTTTTTTATCAACAGAAATTATTTCAAATTCATTTTTTATTATAATTTTTAATGAGAACTAATTTAAATAAATATTAATTAAAATAAATTTTTAAATAAATTGATAAATTAATCTAATCAATTAATCAAATATTGGAACACTTGGCAGATTTAAATTATGGTCTCAGTATTAATATCCGTCAAAAATTGACGTTCGTAATTCGTGCTATCATAGGTAACATAGAGAGTTGACTAAGGTGTGACTGATGGTCCTTTACTAAATTTCCATTCCACCTAAGAAAATTCGTATATTGCTACAATAAAATTCATTTTCCTATTTCACGCGAATTGTAAGTCAAGCTTTTCTTACACTTATTCATATTTGTACTCCTCGGTTAGTTAGAGTTAAAATAAACTCCTTGTAAACTTGACTGAGTAAAGCAATACCCGACATTAAATAAATAGACTAAAATAGCTTTCTTCTTTATTAATTAATCACCGAATAAAATAACCTATAAGATAATAAAATAATTGTATATATTAATAAATGTTGCATATAAGTTTGTTTAACCCTTTGCACCCGAACGGCGCTTGAGAGGCACTATCACTAATTATGGACCTATATAACTTAAATTACGGACGCATTGCTAATTTTCGTGTCCATTGTATGAGTCAGTGGTTCACAATTAATATAAAAGCGCGGAACACCAATCACATGATTTTTTTAACGCGGAACACTGACAAGAAATACTTGCCCACAATGAGTGACCAATCACAAATTACTATAAATCGGTCGTAAACGTAAGCAATGCCTTCTTATAATCAAAGAAAATACCACGCGCAACAATAACAAGCAATAAAAACACTTTTATATTTGTATGTTTATAAATCTGTGTAACCGCTTTCTTATTGAATCATCTTATAAAAAAATTAATTGAGGTCTTTGATAATATGTATCTTAAATGCAAATTTAAAGATAAAATGTCATTTTTTCGCGGAACACTGGAAGCGTAATCGCGGAACACGGATTGAAAACCACTGGTATGAGTAATCATGTAAAATTACATTAACGATATTTGTTTCCAAAACAAGTAATTTTGTGGTCTAAATTCTCCTTTAGAATTTATTCGCATTAATTTCTAACAAGAGCGTAACAAAGGTTTTTTGGTGCTTTATTGCGGGAAAGCATTGATTAACATTAATTTTTTTGTGAATTATACCGTTTTTAAATACTTCGTGATATTAAGTGATTGTGAGTGTATTGTGACCATTTTTACTGCACTATTTCAAATTTAGTCGCTTATAGAGTTATAAAAAAGGAATCAAGGATAAAATTTGTAGTAGTGAAGATGAAGTTTGATTTAGATCGATTCATAATATTCTGAATAAAAAAATTAAAAAAACAAATGATCCAGATGACAGCAGTGAAGAGAGTCATGTAATAATTAATACCAGAAAAAAATAGATTAATAGAAAGCGAAAGTAAAGGTTCTTCTGATTCAGATGTTACAGAAAAGGAAGAGAATTCTTAATGGGAGGATGTATAATATATTGTAATATATATTATAGTTTTATTTCCAGATGGCGGTCAAGAATTTTCATATGAGAAAATTGAAATGGAAATTATTAAAAATTATTTTTGAAAAGTCATTATGTTAAGTTCGTGCAGGTCCATGAAAAGCCTGACCGGACCCCGGTAAAATGATTAAAGCGGGCCTTTTATCGATTATTATAATATTTTTTTTTAATCTAAATTGTTATGTGTTTTGTTTGTATGCAAGCATACTTTTGATTGAACGGACAATTGGTTTTTTTTATTTTGGAATATATTTGAAAATATTGAACATCAAATGAAAATTTGCAGCCCTTGATTTGCGCCTCTTGGTTCGGGAATCGATCACTCGATCCCACAGCTCAATGGTCATAGGTAGCGGAATAGATCCAGCGCCATGACAATTGAGCATTAGTATGCTTGCATACAAACAAAACAGGAAACAAATTATCGGACGTAGATTCAAACAGAAATTTAATTGTTATCTTTAAATTTTAGAAAAACCACTTTATTCGAGTAGCATTATTTGTGATAGTAAAAATTCTGATTTGATTTTTAGTAGTTTTGAAATCTTGAAAGAATGTATTTAAATTCAATGTTATATTTAAAAGATATTAATTTTCTTTAAATCAAAATTACATAAACATTGCTTTACGAGCTTTTAAATTTGCGAATTCCGAAATGATATCGTCAAAGTTCAATTGTTTGGCCAAAATAGATTCAATGCAAAGAATTTCTAAATGATTTACTGTATCTTGTTTCATAGTTGCACGTATTACGTTTCTAATCCGTTGCAAACAACTAAATGTTCTTTCAGCCTCATAATTTGTCACCGAGATTGTTTAAAACAATTTTAAGGCAATCATAATGTTTGGAAATAATGATTCCAATTTCAAATTTCTTATTTTATTCAACAAATTAAGAGGTGAATTACCAGAATTATCAGTAAAATTTTCATGGAAAACTGCTTCTAACTGGTGAAATTCATCAGCGAGATCAGTACTTAAATCATCTGAATATTTTTTTCTGTAATTCTGTTGCTTTGAAGTTATTTTATCTTTGTCCAAATGCTTAAAATTCCACAAAACTTCAAATGTTTCACAAATTTCCATCGTATACTGAACTCTCTTCTATTGAGTCCATGATTGTATTCATAATTTTATTGAACACCTCTGTTTTGAATTTTGTTTCTGCTGATGATTCATTCTCGATTTTATCAAAATATTTTGGATTTGGGCATGTTTTTCGTTTTTCTTCAAATTTTGGCTCTATGATCAAAGTGACGGCATATGATCTTGCTTCTTCAAGAATTTCTTCCCAATTATCCTGAATTTTGTAAAGAGCTTCTATCAGACTTTTCAAATTTGCAGCTTCAACTGTCAAAGGAAAAAAAATCAGCGGCAAAATCCATTGATTCAAAGGTTTCCTGAAAATCTTTACAAAAATTTTAAATCAATGAATTTTTCATTAATTTGAAAGTTTTCATATTTGATTTGATGTATACAAGAGAGTAAATACATCTTTTCCCCAATTGATTTGAATTTGAAAAAATTTAAAAATCGTCAATTAACGATAAGTCAAAGGTGAAAACCATTGAATCCATCGAAAAATCTTTAAGATCAGAATCAACGGAAAAACCGTTGATTTACCATCCGAAAAGTAAATCAACAATTGTAATTTTTGTGTGTAGTTTTCTAGTTTTTCTGTTACGATTAAAAATTTTAGTGCACCTCTCCGCGCCCTCTTTCAAAACCTGGCACCGGAAAAATACCCTTCTCCCCCCTCTCTTCGACCCTGACTGCGCGTAAGGTTAATAAATAACAAATGTTTTATTCAAAGTTTATTGCTGTATAACACGAATACAATTTTACTTATATATAAAAATTAGCTACACAAACACGGTTGTAACTAAAAGAAAGATAATCGGTTATAAAACCTCCCTAAAGGTTATTTTTAAAAATCTTGGCTGGCCCTAGATGCGTCAACAGACAAGTAAAAGATGAGAACAAAATATGACAAATTTGACCTAATGAATTCCAATGATTATCGTAATTTCACTGATTGATTTTGATTGCTGAATAACCAGAATTAGTTGTGTTAGCTTTGATTTTATGATTTTGACTAATTGGTTCTAGTTGATTGACCTGCTCTAAATATCTTGATGTCTGTGCTTGTGTATTTTTCTCTATTTTGCTTTTCACACCAAATAATGATAACTGAATTTCTATGATTTTTAGGTTCAAATCACGAAATTGAAACAAAAAGAAAGTAACTAATTTATTCAACACGAAACATCTTAAAATGCCATCAAAAGCTTATACTGTTCTCATTCTTTTTAGATTTGGTGTCAGGATTGTGAAATTTTTTAAAAACTTAAATGAAATTCCGAATAAATCATCAGTAGAATTTGATTTTTTAGAATTAGAATTAGAATTTTGAAGGACCATGAATATCGTTAAGAAATAAGATAAAGTTAATTGTTTGGTTGTTCTTAATAAGGCTGATTATAGAAAAAGTGGTAATTAACAACATTTGAAAGATGAAACTTTTTTATATATCATTACTTCATGACTCGAGTGTCTTCCAAAAGTTCATAAGGATAGTCAACTTATGAGATCTTGACAAACTTTACAATATAAAGTTCCAAAGTTTTTGGATATTCTGCAGAAACCTTTAATTATTACCGAATTTGAATGCAAGTGTTGAGCTTCTATTTTTATAATGTCATATTCAACTTGATGTCCTATATAGACAATAAGACAAAAACAGCGGTTCTTTTAAAATTTATTAAATAAAATTAACATTCATAGACCATCAATAATAAAATGAATTTAACATTTATCAATTATTTGGTTAAAATCAATAAGTTTTTAAATCTAATAATACTTTATGTTATAAATGTTGTCTGAATATAGAATTTCCTACCTTAAAATTTAGGGATTCCTTGTTGAGGAATTAATCGGGAGAAAAAGTAAGAAAATCAAAACTAAGAAAATAATAATCAAATAAAAACATAGAAAAATTAAGGAAAAGTATAATAACATGGATTTAATAAAATCGAGTGATAGTCAAATAAAACTAAATAATTAAGGAAAAGGAATGAAATCAATCAATTTAAAATTAATAGAAGACACGAAAAAACTAAGGAAAAAGCAAAACAACATAAAATAATAAAAAAAAATCAATTAAGATCAAATAAAATCGGAATAAGTAAAAACGAAAAATTAAAACAATTAAAGAAATAATAACAAAAGCAAATTAAAGTGCAAAAGGCGCAATTATATAAATACAATTATATAAAATTATATAAATACAGACGCTTCCGATTGATTCCTCAACGTTTTTTCTAACAAACGATAGATAGATAAAGAAGTAGCTCCAGCGAAATCTAGATAACAAACTGAATCAAAATCCACACCAAACCATAGATCCCAATTGCGAATACGAATATTTGGAAATGTAGATTATATTTATATTGTATAGTTCTCTTTATATGGTAATCATTTGAATTTTAATTTTGGGATTGTAGATAAAAAATATTAAATTTTTATTTTATTAAAATGGTTCATGAGAGTACGAGATCAGAGAGAATAATGTATGACAGTTTGGCGAGAAACGAAGATGTCACAGCACGATGGAATAGCCACATGCTAAATAGATCCAACGAGACAATTTTAAAAATTATCTTTCAACATGAGAGATCAAACCTCCATTGAATTAAACTTCATGAAAGGAACTAGTGAAATTGAGACCGATTAGAGAATATGACATGTTGAAAAGTTGCTCGACCATAAATGATTGCAGTCTCATAAATCCGTTGGAAAGAGATCGAATCGTCGATAAAAATCTAGATTATCTTGAATTCCAATACGCAATGTCGTCGCGAATATAGACGACACTCATCTTCAGACATCCAGCTGTTGATACTGAGGTAGTATGCTAAATCCAGGTAAATCAGTACCATCCATAATACCTTGCTAGATTCGCAAACATCCACATCGTACTTCGATCATAAATCTAACGCCATTTCGTACAGCGGATAGCATTCCGAAACCGTTTACATCTAGAGGACTCCTTAGTCGCCCATCGAATACACAAGAAAAATCAATCCACGTTTATCTAATGACCGAGCACCGACTATTGTTGTTAATGGTGATGATAATAATAATTTTGATAATAATGGAAATAATGATGATAATAATAAGGGACATAATAATAATAATAATAATAATAATAATAATAATAATAATAATAATAATAATAATAATAATAATAATAATAATAATAATAATAATAATAATAATAATAATAATAATAATAATAAGTATCTTCCAAAAATCTGACACATGTTGATGCACGATCGCAATGACTGTCATCGGATGACATTTAGCTACACCTAACCGCGAAATATAACATTATCTATAATCTAAAAAAAAAATCAATAAATATATATTATAGGAACACACAAACTTACCTGTGTGTAGAAATTTAATGCCGCGAAATTTAACATTATTATTATAGGAATCTAAAAAGTGAGAGAAAATAATTAAGCATACAAGCACAGCACACATAATGAAAAATACATACAAAATTAAGTAAAGTGTTTTTCATGCGAAATTCAGATTGATTAACATATAATTAACATATCAATATTTTTAAATTATTTAAAAAATTATGTACAAAAAAACTTTTGAATCAGATTCCGACTGCTCTACGTTGAGCTTTAGGGGAAAAAAAGAAGATACATCGTAAGATTTAATTATAAAATAATTTGGAATATAAAATTTCTTTAGATTTAACTTTAGATTTAGACAAATTAATATTTTCAAAGAATTACAGAAATAGACAAAATTCGGCTTATTAATGCATTTGAAAATGGGCACAATTATAAAGAATTTGGAAGATTGCTCGGAATCCCCAAAAATTCAATTATTTCAATAATTTACAAATATAAGAAATATGCCGAAATTACAAAAGGAAAAAGAAGTGGCAGAAAACAAATTATTTCAGAAGAACAGGGAAATAATTTGTTGGATTTTGTCGAAGCCAATTTTTATGCAACGTTAGAAGAAATGCTTATAAAAATTTAAGATTATAAAAATTTAAAAAACTATTTCGTTCATGTACACCGATTTTTCCCTAAATGTATTAAAAAAATAAATGTGTTTGGTGATTACTTTATTTATTTATAAATATAAAAATATTTAACTTACATTTTAGCGAAATAATTCCATATTAATGCATAAAATATCATAAATTTCCTAAAAAAACACCTGAAATTTAATTATTAATATATTTATAAATGATAAATTATAAATGATGACTAACAGTAATATTTAAGAACTTGAATAATGATCTCATAATTATATAAAATCAAAATTCAAGTCCTAAAAATTACTTCAATTCAAAAACTTACCTTAAAATGATTTTTGAAAAATAGAAAAAATGAAATTAAGTTAACATTGTCATATAATTGGTGACTCACCTCAGGTGGTGTGCACACCAACTTATATTATAGACAATGTTAACTTTCGCGGTTAGGTGTATCCAATTTTCGCGTAAGCAAATTATCTACACCTGTAGCACCAAACCAATCTCGCGGAATCCCTGAGATGACATTCTATGGATTATCAATAGGCCTGAGAAATTTGATTAGCTACAATCGCGAGTTAACAAGATAACAGAGATAACATCCGCGAGATCCAGAATCGTTCTGTCGTTAACGACGGCGTTAAATCATATTAAGACACCCGGGTATTACAATCTTAACAACAACTGATAATAAACAACCCGAATGATAATAATAAGAACAAGAATAATAATAATAATTTTAATGATAATAATGGTAATACTGATAATAATCATAACGATAATAATAATAATAATAATAATAATAATAATAATGATAATAATAATAATAATAATGACAATATTAAGGCTAATGATAATTGTAATAATAATAATCACAATCATAATAGTGATAATTGT
>CAUHTR010004523.1:0-14095 GCA_959609185.1 Schmidtea polychroa | reverse complement strand
CCCTTAATTTAGTAAATACTATTGTGCTTCCTTTAATTTTTTACAAAGACTATCCAAACTATTCTAATCTTTGTTTCTTTTTTATTTTAAAAGATGAATGTTTCTCCCAAGAAGATCACAAAGATTGTTACCTTAAGGCTTAAGTGAACACATCAATGTATCAAAGAAATATTGCCAAAGAGTGTGGTGCGAGTTTAGGAGCTGTAAACAACATTTTAAAACAAAAGAAGGAATTTGAGACGGTTTAGGTGAATAGAAAAGGAAAATGTGGAAGGAAGAGGAAGACAATAATAGATGAAGCTTTATAATAGGAGAAAGTAAATTGAATTCTAGAGAAAATAACCAGCAACTTCAGAAAGGCTTAGTACATGGTGGAATTATTATTCCCGATTCCACAGCTCGACACTGGCTTATCAAAGTTAGAACAAGTCTAATAGACCTCAAAAAACAATTGTTAAGCTTTGTTTAAAAAAGTGACAACGAAAACTTTACGACAGCTCATATCAATAGAATCATTAAACGCGATAAGGACGATGTTTTGATCTGGTTATAGTATAAAGGTACCGAATCCCTTGTGTCGGTTGAAGGCATGATAAAGGCGCTTTGTTTAATTTGTAGAAATACCGTAGCTGTTTTTAAAGATTATAATATAAAACGGCATTATTTTCAAAAGCATGCTTCCACGTATGATGTTTACAACGGAATGTATCGCAAAGATAAAGTAGCTGGACTTAAGGAAAATCTGTGTTCTCAACAAACATTTTTCAAGAGAATTGCCACTCAAAATGATTCTGTCGTAAATGTCAGTTATGTGGTAACAAATATAATTGCAAAGAAGTCGAAACCCTTCACAGATCGCAAATTTATTAAGTAATGTTTGAAAAGTGTAGCTGACATTATTTGTCCAGATAAAAAATCAGACATATCAAAAATCAGTTTATCGCACCTAACTATAGCAAGACGAATTGAAGATATTCAGGACACCTTTGTCCATTATAATAGATCAGTGACTAGAACACATCCAAATGGAGTGCATCGAATTCCAATCTGATATGCAACTTAAAGAGAAATTCGATCGTGTCTCTTTATTAGATTTTTACAAAATGCATCTTCCGAAAACTAAATATCCCCTGCATCATAATCACGCTTTATTCATTGTGTCGCTTTTTGGAAGTACCTATATTTGTAGTGGGTCGGTACCCGTTACATACTGATAGATAATAAGCATAATACGTAGAGTGGTCAATAAGTACTCGGACTAGATTGTAAAAGACACCAACACGAACGGTATATTTCAATATTAGAACAACAGGGTCATGTAGGCTTTATTTTTCAATATGTTGGGCTGAGTCGAAGGGTATCTGGAGGATTAGGCTGAGCATAGCTAAATTAAAATAAAATAAAATAAACAAATCGACGAACAAAATAGAAAGAAAATAAGAAAAAGCAATAATTAGAAAATAAGAATTAAAACAAAAAATATAAAAACACGAAAAATCGAAATAGGACAATAGAATGACGAAAAATGACGTAAAATGTAGTAAATAATAAGGAAATTAAAGAAAATAAATAAAAATACAATAAAAATAAAGAAAATAGTAAGAAATAACTCAAAAACAAGAAAAATAAATTAAAGTAATAAAATTAAGCGGTACTCAATTCTGATTGGTCCGCGTAAATGGAAAACTAATATATAAGCAGACATTAAAATCATAATAATTACCGTTAATCCAACAACTACAATAGGTAAGTGTATTTTAATTACCGATAACCGTTAATCCAACAACTACAATAGAAACAGTAATTCACAGCAACAGCCACAGACTTACAGAATCATTACAAGGACTATTTCAGGAATCAAGAAACTTCAACTAAATCTATATCCATCCTGCTTAGTGCTTTTCGACTCAGCCTATTTTAGAAACTCGGTAAGGAATTTTTCATATTTTATGGAGGTTTATTAAGCAATAATTATGTACGTATGAATTAATTCTAGTTTTAATTTAAAATTTTCCTGTTGTTCTCTTTTCGTTTGATTCGAATGTTTTAAGTAATTAAATGATTTAGCGATTTGGTAATAAATATTTTACTATGAATTAATAATTTTTATTTATTTGTTGATTTCATGCTACTAAAAAGTTTTCGAGAACGTGGTGTTGAGATACTCCATGTCATGGTGTGAGGTGCCTTCGGGAGCTCCACCGGTGGACATGGGGTTTTTCAATCACGCAGCTGAGTCGGGCCGTAATGTGGGGGCTTCCTCACGGGTCCGTCGCTGAAGGAGTGACTAAATTCTATAGGAAAATCATGCGAGGAAAGCAGTGCAGAGGAATAGATAGATGAATACGAGCAAATTTGGTATATTCACGCAGTGATTGAGGGTGTCACACTATCGTATCATAACGTCGTCTTATCAAGTTCAAATCTTCTTTATCATCCAAAAGATCTAGGCAATACTCTCGTCAAAAAACCGTCCAACCTTAGTAGTGCTATATGTGGCATATTACCATCGTTCGCGATTTCACTAGGAATTTATTCTTGAAATTTTCAGCTTACGATCTTGTGTAACCAATATTTCCATCGGCTATATGTTCCCTCAAAGGTGAAATTTTATGAAATCACGTAAATCAATAGGTTCAGACAATCGTTAAACGTAAAAAACAAATAACTCTAATCAGTAAAAATATATTTTCTAAAAAGTAATTTACTACAATCATGCTTACCTATTAAAAATATAAAATGTCCACATCTCGTTGAGTAGAAAATCCAATTCGACAGCAGTAGTTGGTGTACGTTGATAGTGATGGAGGGCCACGAGTTGAGTTGATAAATCCTATTTGAGGGATTTGTAAATTAGGTCCAATATCGACGATGCGAAAATCTCGTTTTTCCAAAATATCCATGAGAGATAGCAGGTAGAATTTGAGGTAGATATACCGCTTGTCAGTGATGTAATACATACCATAGTGAGATCACATCTGCATGCATACTTCGGTTTAAACCCTCGAAATCTGGATACTTCCACGTAGATCATGACTACAACTACCAACCCATCCTACTTTATGGCGAAACCTTACCAAAAATTGATGATTCTAATATGTACAGATATCTAGGGGTAGACTTCTCTCATAAAACTAAACACTGCATCAAAGAAAGACTCGACTCTGCAATTCAAGACACAGACAAAATTCTCAATTCTCATCTACATCCTTCGCAAAAAATTAATGCCTTTAAAGTCTTCATCCACTCCCGATTGAACTTTACCTTCAGAAACTGTGTTATAAACCACAACATCCTTGACTCTCCTCGCAACATCCTTCGTAACTCTGAAATCAAACAATATGGATTCGACCTGCAAATAAAACAGGGCATTAAAAGATCCATTGGAGATAAGATAATGCAGCTGAATGACAACTTCTTATATGCAGCCTGCAAGCTCGGTGGCCTTGGACTTGTGTCATCCATTGACGAATACCTTATTCAAAGCATTGTCCAGCTTATTAGGGCATTAAACTCTAGAGATCCTAACTTTAAGACTCTCATTACTACCGAACTTATCGAGGCTAGGGGACAGGGAGATTTAAATGTTGCACTGTCCTGGTTGAATGGCCAACTCTCTAAAAGCTACCCAACCTTCTCCATCTTCTCAAAATTTAAAAAATCCGCCCGACGTCTACTTCACCAATACGGTATATCTACCAAAATAGTAATGCTTGAGGACCTCCTACAGCTCGAAATAAAATATAAGGATCGTATCAATTACTTCTCCCTGGGTAATATGGATAGAACATCAGCTGAACTGCACTCTATTATTGGTCTTATCTATGCTGAACGTTGGTGTGCGATGAAATGCCAGGGTTATATGGCAAAAGCAATTAGCGAAAGCAACATTGCTGACTATTTCTTTAAAAGTGACATCCTTCCAGATGCCCAATTCCTTTTTCTTATTCGTGCACGCAACAACATTCTAAAACTGAACTACTCACCTCACCGCCTAAAGACTAATAAATCTATACTCTGCCGGCACTGCCATGCCCATCCAGAAACACCTGCGCACATCTTCAATCATTGCCAAGCACGTATCAATGCAAGACGAAATAAGCATGATAATGTCTTAGAAACTGTGGCAAATTTCCTTATATCCATTAACTATGAAGTAGACATAGAGAAAACACCTGAAGGTACCAACTCCACCCTTAAGCCTGATCTTCTTCTAAAATCTAAGCGTAACAAATCTATCCATATCTTAGACATTAAGGTCCCTTTCGACTCCAGAGAAAACTACGACAACTCTAGGAGAAACAATTATAATAAATATAAGGAACTAGGAGAGGAAATTGGTAGACTTCATAAATGCCCATACACTCTACATGCCCTTGTAGTTGGCACCCTTGGTTCATGGGACAAAAATAATGACTCTATACTTAAAATTATTGGCCTATCCAATAATGAAATAAAGGAGCTAGCCAAAAAAGCTTGTGTAGCTGCAATAAATAGCAGCTACCAAATATATCGTCAACATATTTATAAAAATTAATTATTCTTATATATTTATCTTTTTGTAGCCAAAGCATATTTTATTTATTTGTATTCTATGGTTATTATATATCACCCTTTTTTGTCTCTTGTTAAACCAATCTTGAAATCCGATATCTTGTATATACTATGTACTCAGAGCATTACCATACTATATTTGTGTATTATGGCTATTATCTATATTAATAACTAGTATTAATCAAGTATATAAATAAATCCAATAAATAACTAAAAAACTAAACTATTAAAATCCCCAAAACTCATAATCTAAACTCTCTTATTCAACCAACTTTCTCTAAAAATAACCTAATGAACATATACTCCTAATGTTGTTGTTATTATTATTGTTATTGTTATTATTAAGTATTATTATTCTTAATGTGTTTAATATATTGTTATTATTATTATTGTTATTATTATTATTATTATTATTATTATTATTATTATTATTATTATTATTATTATTATTATTATTATTATTATTATTATTATTACTATATCTATTATTATCTATTAATAATGTACTGCGGGTGCCAATCACCGAATGGGTTAATGTAGGAATCCTTGTAGGGGTTCCGCCTATTTGGTGGTCTTTTTAGTTGTTCTTATCATTACTATAATGATCTTTATTATACTATCACTACTATATTAACTAATATTACTAACTAATACTACTATACTTATCCCAACCTTCACCAACTCCTTTCAATATATACTATAATAAGTATTATAATAAGCGCTATATAAACCTTGCAAGGGAGCCTTCCTGCCCCGACATTTATTTATTTCAGATATCCGTATGATCCGGTATTCCTCTCAAATGGCAGACATATCCAAAGCCTAACAACATAAATCCTCTCTAAATCTCGGAAATTTTAATCAAAACCTTACTCCTGATGACCTAAATCAATTGATCGAGACGCTAACTCAGACTTCGACAATACTGCCAATCTGATCAACTCCGCCTACCCCGTCTGTAACCACGTACAATTGTGGGAGTCCCAATTCCAGCAATAACAGTTGAAAGATTAAAAGCTACAGAACTCCAAGGGTGAGAAGTTCTCCCCTTATTGGCCAAGTGGCCCGCCAATTTTATTAAAATAAAATTTGATTTTTTTTTTTTTTTTTTTTTTTTTTTTTTGATTATAGAATGAGAATACCAGTCGGTAATTGCGATTGAGAATGAGTGGGTGAGAGTGAATTTTCAGGTGTCACACACATTTTAGATTAATTTCGGAAGTTAACTGTGGTGTATAGACTCATCTGGGCTATTAATCTCCGGGAATCAGACATAATGCGTCAGCTGAAATTATCATCATACTACTTGCAACCCTAGGTTCCCATCGATCGGAATTAATAGGCAGTCGCCAAATGGTAAATCTGAGTCACCGCTTAAATTGACAGCTAATCTGCACAACTTAATTTCACATAAATGAATGATTGTCACTTAATTAGAAAAAATTCTTAGTTATCATAACTAAATAATTATAGAGCAATTACAAATTTTTACTTATCACCAATAAATAATTGAAGGGGAATTAATAGATTCCTGTCGGTCATAACTAATAAGTTTCAAGTTATTGACATATTTACCCATAATATCTACACATTAAAATTAATTGCTTAGAATAAATCGGTAATTCAATTAAACTCTCTTCCGAGACTATGTGCTATTTCCAAGTAACTTAACTAAATCATACTTCCGTTAACCGGAAATTTCCTTTATCAATGATAATACCTTATTTCCCTCCTGTAAGATCTTGTATGAATAATCTATTCTCATATAAACGATGGTCCAAAGTGTACCAGATCTGTAGGGTAAAGAGATCTCTTCAGGCTAATAAACCCGTTTTGTCTGTGTAACCATCTATGATTTGCATGGTATGATCGTGACTAGATGATGACGTCTCTAATTTGCCTTAGTTAAATGTTTATTTGTCTCTTCTCTTCATAGCTATTCAAGATGTCCTCCAATTCCAAAACCATTCTCAAACCTTGCTTTTCTTGTTCAGACAAGAATTCGATTATCAAAGATCTTCAAGCTCAAATTGGAAAGTACAAGAGAAGGATAGATGAGTTGGAGGGGACATGGTTTAGTCCCACGCAAATGAAAGAGACCCAAAAGAAATTATATCGAAGCGAGCACTGTCGTGATGCTCTCATTTCCGAAAGTCGGGCACAGAGGAGCTTAATAAAAGAGCAGTCGGAAGCGCTGCATAAGTTATATATCCAAGCAGCAACCACTAGAAAAATAGCGAAGATCCCAATTAGTGAAGCCAGCAATCTCTTCCCAGCGCACCACGACACCTCCGTCAGGTCGTCATCCCCACCCAAGAAGTCTTGCCGTGTGTGCGTGGAGTCCGAGTTTTCTCCCAGAGACCCAGATATCGTATTCACCGGGACTAGTAAGGTCCAGCCCAACGTCGCGTCCTCATCAGCCGTACAAGCAGCCGCCGCTTCAAAACCTAAACGTCGACAGCTGTCGCGAGCCGAACGCAAACGGAAACAACGGGAGCGGGCATCGGTCAAACGGTGTACACCGTCAACTGTCGCTCCAGTCAGTAGTAATAGTGATCTACCATTGGTCGGTCTAACAGCCGAGATGTACGGGCGAGTCATCTCCGCCGCCGGGGTGACATGGGAAGAAAACGCCGCCGAGTTCTTCAATCTAGACGAGTTACTCGCCGACTCGGAATGGGAGAAGTGAGGATTGCCCCGGGAAATGGCCTCCTTCTCCGTCGAGACCTGAACATTTTCTGATGGCGTTTTCCATCTTTGTGTTTTATCCCGTTCTTGTAAATTTCATTGTATAAGTTCTCGATATATTTGTATGGTAAATCTAACAATAAAATTTCCTCGTTTATGTATGTGTTTTCTTGTGTTTCTTAAGAAAATAATATGAAATTAGTAGATAGCATTGAGAGTCTCAGAACATGAGGAGCATTAATCAATTGGCAATCCCAGTTAGAAACATTGTGATGGGCGACAGAGTGAAAAGACGTAAGTCCTTCTATCGGCAGTCAGGAGTAGGAAGTCGAGGCCTCAGTAAGGAGTAGTCCGAAGGAGATGGCTCACCTGCTTACTGGCGTCTCGCCGGCATAGCACAGTTCCAACGTGAAGCGATTCACGGGTGCTATGTTGGAGTATAGGTTATGTACGGGCCCTGCTCGGCGATGACAAAAATGAAGACGAGTGTAATCGATGTGGGCATTCATCCTCTAGACGAAAAGCGTTACTAAAGAGGGTCATCCGAGTAGTCACCCGCCAACAAATATAAGGCTCATTGTGGTTCACATGCCTCCTCCAGCAATGCAAGAATTCCGAAAAAGCATTTATGAAAAATATGGCTTTGATTTTTCAAGAAAAGTTTCACATCCTGTTGCAAATCTGCAGCATTTTGATAGATTTCATACTGAGAATGTTTCCCTATGCTTGAATAGATAAAAGTCACTAGACGCAAGATCGGACTGTAAAAAGGGTAATCTAAGAAAATAAATCCATTTTTCTCAATCACAGCCATTGTTACCGCATTTTTGTAGAATGAGGCGTTGTCATAGGTACCATAGAGACAGACCCAGTGGCTTTCAGCAATTACGCCCACAAAGGTGTTATGTAAGTCATTATTAATTCACAGAAATATTTCAGAGAAATCCGAGCAGATTATGCATTTTTTATGAGATATAAATTGTCAACATCAATGATTTTCTAAGACATCTTCAGATCTCAAATTCCTGGAATTTGTTTCTCCATGCAATTTGTCACTGGCCTCTCTGTTTTGATTAGGGTTTTTGCACATTTCAGTGGTGTTAGGGACGAACCTGGATGGTAATTTTTCTATACCAGAGTCATTCAGGATATCATACACACCTCCGGTACTTACAATTAACTGCTGCAAGATTTCCTTGATAATGATTCGACGTTCTTCCTTCACAATTTGCAAATAATTCTTTATTTTATGATCAGTAATTTCACAGGGAAGAACAATATTCTCATCATCAAGAAATGATATGGCCATAGGGTTAGGGGTGTTAGTGAGGCATATATTGGCACAAATTGTCTGCAACTAATTACATATTTGCTGACTGTTACCGCCACGCAAAACAAAGAATTTATTCACATTTCAATACTCGACAGAATATATCATGATTTGACAAATAAATTGAAAATGAGCTCTCCACACTGCCTTGCATGTGAACTTTAAAACAAATATTATATTTGTATTCATAGATAATATATTATGATTTCAATATAATATTGGTAAAGTTCTCATTATATTTATGGGGTATTCCAGGTACTTATTGAACGCACGGAATATAAAAAATAAAGTATAATATAATTAATAGAGAATTAATAATAATAATAATAATAATAATAATAATAATAATAATAATAATAAATAAATAATAATAATATTAATTATTATTATTATAACAATCACTAAATGATGGCATCGATTTAAATATAAATAAAACGACAATCCAATATTAATAACTTTTTTTAAAAATTAAGAAATAATGAAATAACAAGTGATTATAAACGTAGAATTATTTATTGGTATATTTTGGATAGAAAAATAAAATCCGTTAATTAATTGCATAATTATATCTTTCTTGAATGTTGCTTTCTAAATTGCGTCTTTCAGGAGCTAGAGATATTCGTTTGAATGAGAATGCAAATGCCTTTATTGCTCTATTGATGCTAAATGTGCTAACGTTCATTGGAACTATTTCATAAACTTGCGTTCGAATTGACTCTGATGTTATTGAAACATCCTCAAGAAAAAAAAATTACGCAAATTCTTTTTCAGGCGTTAACAGTTTTCCTTCGTGGCTTTTCGTTGATTCAATCCTTTCACCTTTTTGTATACACGGATAACACTCGCAACTGTTTGGTAATTTATATTTAATTAGTTTGAAATTTCTTTTATGCTTTAGCTGGGATATATTTATCGTAAACAAATAGCTCATCGAATATGACAGCTTCATACTTACAGAGATTTACATTCACCCTTAATTTTTACATTTTACATCATTATTGAAAAAATAAAAATAATGTAATAATAATAATAATAACAATAATAATAATAATAATAAAATAATAAAAAATAATAATAATAAATAATTATAAATAATAAATCAATAAAATAACTTGTCAATAATAATTTATAAAAATACAATTCAAATAAATCAATAATTATGCCATTTTCACAAATTTTATTAAATGAAATATTTCAATATAAAATCGATCGATTATAATAAAAAATAATAAATAATATTAGTAATAATAATTTTATATCAATAAATAATAATAAATCAATAAAATAACTTGTCAATAATAATTTATAAAAATATAATTCAAATAAATTAATAATTATGCCATTTCCACAAAGTTTATTAAATGAAATATTTCAACATAAAATCGATCGCCTTCACTCAAATGCGAAATTTCACAAATCGATCTGACGCAACATAAAATATTTATTTAAAATTCATAAATAAACCAATCAAATATTTTCTCACCGATTTGTCGTAAACCGTTTTCTTCATGATCGATTCGACAAACAGATGATGGCCTTTATTGACAGCCAATTCCAGAAATGACAGCTCGCCCTAATCAATATCAATACAAATCCAAATAATTATTTGACCTTACGATTCTGCGCTGGCCATTGATAATGTGAGCAGAATTGAATCTCTTGAACCCGCTCATGTGCCCGTGAGTGATGCAGAGATAAAGGATGCACTGAAATTTATTTATTGATTTATTCAAATAATCAGCTCACTTCTTTCATTAAATTTGCATTTTCGTCCATTTTTGCTGTCAGCAATTCAATTGCATTATTGATTTCCTATTGATGAGAATATTAATTATATCAATCAATAAATCAATCAAACTTTATCATCAATTGGTTTGTCAAGGATTAATTTAATAATCTTATCAGCATTGGACTGGATTGCTCTCTCCAGCACAGCCAATCCAGTCTAAATATCAATTATTAACCAATCAGAATATCACAAATTTACATAAATATTCTGCATTATGAAATCAGAAGATTTGAACAAATCATCAAATGCGATTGCATTATCCAGTTCAATGGCAGCAAATAACTGAAATATTTATTCAAATTGATTCATAATGAAATAATTCACACTTTCTCCGCATGAGTCAATAATTCCATGCAATCAGTACGTTTAAATTGCTTTGCTAAATCTAGCGGACTCTTTCCTTTCTGAATAAATAATCCAATCAAATATCCGAATCAGCGAATCATTTAAACATCCCCATTCACAAACAGATCATTAAAGCCCTGTGGCAATAAATGGCACAAAAACCGAACTGCAAAACCGCTTACAAATTGTAAATACCCGTGAGATTTAATGAAAAAGAAATAGTTGAGAAATGGCAAATCTGATCCGAATTACAAGCCAATGGAATTGTAGATTTGCATTTATTAATGAATTCTGTCAGCGGAGATCTCCAAATAAATGAAGCTGACATTTCAATATTGCTTCATTCATTTGAAACATTTACTAAGAGGACTGCATAAAACCTTCCAGTGCAAGGAATAAATTGCCAGAAAAGCTGGAAAAGCTTTTCATTCATTTTGTGTCGTTGCAGAAAATATTTCAAATGGCAAAAATTATTTCTGTTGAGATGTGAAAAAGTGAATTAAAAATAAAATCGATAGCAAGGAAATAGCCAATTAAAAATGCTGAATTTATTGTGAAAGGTAGAGAAAAACATATTTACAGGAAATATTTAACATATCAAAACGTAAACAATATTTGTGATGAGCATCTGGCCTGCACAGGCAATATTCAGTTGCCATTGTTCTGCTTGCATTTTAATTATTGACATGATTTGTTTCATGGTAATTTTGATACAAATGCTATGTAAATATATAATTATTATATAACATATTATAGATAACATATCAATGTGCCTAGCTGCAATGAATGCTCGATACGATATATGGGAATTGCAGCAGATAACATATCAATATGCTAGGCCTAGCTGCAATGAATGCCACGATACCATATAAGGGAACCGCAGCAGATAACATATCAATATGCTAGGCCTAGCTGCAATGAATGCCTCGATACCATATAAGGGAACAGCAGCAGATACCATTTGCTGCTCAATACAAAAATCAGAAAGCGTATCACCAGTAAATATATCGACACCTTCAAATAGCCTCCATCTCACGCGTAAATGGCGTATGATTGGATATTGCAATAATAATAACTTCACAAATAATTATTTTCATTGCTTTGAATGAATTATTTCCAGTTTAATAATGAATATTATATTATAATTATATTTATTTATTATTTGATAATATGGCAGCGTATGTAAGGCTACTTTATAAAGGTTATTTGCTAATCAATCGCTTCTGCTTGGGGAGCAAGATATTATATTTGATGGCCCATTGAAGCCATTATGACTGTTGCTGGTAGCAATTGCTATGATTGTTATTGGCCGTTCTAGTGTTAGTTATCTAAATTAATAAATTATTTGGCTGTTGGCGATGCAATTTGCTGCGGCGGCTGGTAAAGGGCAAGGTCATATGATAATGCTGTCACATCGATATTGGCCATATCGGACCAGCAGGGAGCTATTGTATTCTCGCCCCGCTAACGGTTCCATTGACACCTCATTCTGTGATCTCTTGCCTCTCACCAGAGCTCTCTGAGGCAATTCTCAATGGCATTTCATTCATTGCTCATTATGCAATCCATTTCACATATTCAATTAACCAGATCGCAACTCACCAGATTTAATTGATATTTCATTATATAAATTGTAAATGTTTACTTTTGTTAGGCAATCGATTCGGCATTTCCGCTGCAGCAATAATTTCAATATTTCTGAATGCCCATTGCAGCTAGCATGATGAATTGCTCTCCATCCCTGCAATTTATCAATTAATTATTTATTCGCAATGATTATTTACCCATTTGCTCTCAGATTCCATATCGCAGTTGCTGTCAAGCAATAACCTGGCAATATCAACAAATCCATAAATGCAAGCCATGTGAATGGGCAACCGGCCCTGAAATCAGAAACATTAACTCAATAATTTACATTGCCAATCAATCTCACATAATAATCATCAGCAATCCTATCCACAAATTCTCCCCTCAAATTATCCCTGACGCCCTCCACATTTCCCCTCATCAAGTGCTCCTTGAAACATTCAAAATCCCTGCAATGCAAATTATCCAATGCAAATCACAATCAATATTTCACCCCATCTTGATATTTCCTTTCTGTTTTATCTATCAATTAATAGCAAAATCAATAAATTTAATTATAATTTAATTAACAAGTTCAAAATAAATAAATCTAACTTCCTAAAATCCAAATGAAATCAATTAAATAGCAGCCAATCAATTCTCAAGGCCAAATAATAAATATGAAGCGATAAAACAAATCAATTGCAATCAATAATAAATGTAATATATATAATGGAATTGTCAGGCTTGATAAAATTGATATTCAATATTCAATGCGACAACCGAGCGATCTGACGGATTCCCCCGATGCGGCAATTATTATCAATGATTACAACATTCCAGGGAGCTGCAAATATTATTATTATTATTCTTTGGTAACTTTCAAATAATTTGCAATTATAATTTGCAAGCATTACACAAATTTTGTTACATAAAATGAATAAATTAATTAATTAAATAATGAATCAAATAGAAATTATATTAATAAATACAAAGTTGAAACATAAAAAATTAAACATTTGAATAGTTAAAAATTCCAACATAATTATATAAACAAATATACAAAAATATTATAATGGGAATATAATTGCAAAGCACATTAACGCATAACAAATAAATTTCACTAAAACTGGAAATAATAATGCTTAAATAAATCAGCAAATGTTTAACAAAAAAAATCGTAATATTCTAGAAATTTAAATATTTTAATTTCAAATATATAATAATTAGTAAGATGGAAAACCACGACAAAATTTCATATAAAATTGATGGAAATTGAAATTTGTTAACAGTATCATTGGAAACGGTTTAAACTTGCTGGGTTTATTTACCTATAGTTTTGATCTCATATCCACTTCTTTTTCTTTTATTTCCGTCCTTCATAAAGAGTGAGGTGATTTACCATGTGTGGTTTATTTTTTGTTTTGGCATAAAATAAAGTTTTTGTGATATATTTAACAAGTTTGTACAATAAACATTTGAATATATTATAATAACTTAATTATTAAAAGTTTGTATAAAATAAATGCTTTTTTGAATTTGATTTTGGAATTTGATTTATTGTTAACTTCTAAAGTGGTAATTGATAACATTTTTGTGAACATAATTTTTCAAAGTTTTTCTATGTCTCAATTTGAATTTGGAATTTCAGTTTTCACCATTATTTACAATCGTCTTACTTCCAAACGTGTATTGTTGGTTTCTGAATTATGCCGACGTTCCGAGCATTTTGAATGCCACAGAATATTATTATTTTTCCTTTGTGATTCATTAGTGGTGAACACTTCATATCTATTGCAGGGCCATGAGATTTTAATCGATTC
>CAUHTR010004521.1:0-27215 GCA_959609185.1 Schmidtea polychroa | reverse complement strand
NCCCCCCCTACTTTTTCAAAATTTAAAATTTTGTTTTTATTAATGATTACGTAATAATTTTAATTTTGTTTAGACCATTGATTATGTAATAATATTAATTTTGTTTAAATCATTTATTACACAATGATTCTGTTTTTGTTTTAACTAGAGGTTACGTAATAACCGACATTTGTTTAAATCTTTGATTACATCATCAATTTTAATTTTTTATAAGAAAGTTTTATGTCAATATACTTGAAATTAAATTTTTGTTAAATGAGACTATGATGTAATCAAAATTCTGAAATTTCATTTTTAGTACACCAATTTTGAAATTTATACATAATTTTAAACAAATATACATCTTTCTCATTCATTCATCTTTATTGAAATATTTACAAACCAACATGTTTTAGTTACAAAAATAGTTATCAATAAATCGAGTAAGGGTAGGAAATTATTTAGAATCAACAAGTTATACACAGACCTTAGTGTAATAGACGTTAATACATATTACAATAAACCACTCACATGCGTATACATATATTAAACCACGCACATATTAATATTATTATTCAATACATACAAGTCATAAAGGTTAAGCACATACCAACCAATCTAAATCATGCATTGATATTGCATACTTATTGCATATGAGTAATATCAAAACTGTAAACTTCATTACATCATTAAATAATCTTCTATTACACTATTTTAAACTATATTCAATCACTAATTATTGCAACATAATAAATTATTTCAGTTAATGATTAGAAAAATATTACAATAAATCAAAACAACATAACGAAATCTTTCAATAAATTACAATAATGTTATAAAGTATTCATTAAGTTGCAATAAAGTGGGAAATTATTTCGGTGAATGGCATCAATTTAATAAATAATTTACACTAAATTACCACAAAATTATGAAACCTTTCATTAAATTACAAAAAACTATTAACATTTTTCATCAAATTGCAACAAAGTATTTTGAAAAATTTCAACAATTATAAAATGTTTAAGCAAATTGAAACTAGATTATAAAAATATTGCAGCAAAGTAATAACAAACCGATGACTAGTTAACTATATGTGTTAGCACTGTTCATATTTTTATTAGTGTTTTTTATTTGAGGTATGTGAGATTTTATATCAGGGTATTAAATATTTATATCAATTCGAATTTCTGTTTGTCACAGTAAATATTATTAAATAAAATTTCTCTTGATTTTATGAACTTATATCCACAGCTAATGACAGTAAGTTGGATTCATCTATAAATTTATATCACATTATTTATTATTTAAAGTAAAACTACCCATTAGTGACTGAGATAAAGTTTCGCAAACAATAAACTGTAGTTCTCTGGATAGAAACGAAAGAATTTTCAAAAAAGCCACTAAAATTTGATCACAAATAATATTAAATAAAAAATTTTGAAATTCTGTTCTAAAATAGTTTTGTATAAAACTTTTATATACAAATTAACTTTACCTTGAATTTAAAAAACTAACTATAAAATTTGTTTTTATATTTAAACAAAGTTTTAAACAAGTTATAATCAAATTATTTTTCGTAAAATAAATATTATTACTTGAAAATAATTTTATTTGTTATTGGAAATTTAGTTTTCTTACATAAATTATTACCAAAAATTTAATATCTTTATAAAAATATTTAAGCATAAGTAAATAACATTAATTAAATTAATCTTAATCAATTCATTAATTTACTAACAACTAGTTACCGTTTACTCAGTACAAGATATCAACAACATCAACAACCTACAACTAGATAACAACAACCTGTTACCAACTATGTAAATGGCTACCAAGTACTATCAACAATCTACTAACAATCAGATACTAACAACCAAGTACTTACAACTAGACATTAACAACTAGATACCGTTTACATAGTACAAGATATCAACAACAACAACAACAACAACAACAGCAGCAACAACAACAACAACTGGATACCTACAACTAGATACCAACAACCTGTTACCAAAAAGGTATTAACAACTTGTTACCAAATAGGTACTGTTGGGCTAGAACTGATTTCTAGACCCAAAACTCTAAAATGCGGATAGAATGTGTAGGTACATAGCACGCAAAAAGTACAGTTAAATATAAAAAATACATCAAGTAAACAATATTAATTAAGAAAGAAAACAACAAAAATATAAACCCAGAAATTAAATAAAATAATACAAATGCAAGAAGTTGTGCAAGAATCTAACTCAAAAATAACAAAGAAACATAGAGTTACAAAAAACAGACTCGAATAACTTAGAAGATAGTAAAAACAGTAAAAAATTCTAGAAAATCCCAGAACATTTCATAAAAAATGGTGATAACCATCCCAAAAGCCATATGGAACAATAAAAGTTATCAAAAATAAATAAATTAGTCATAAAAATAAAAATTCTTAAAAAGAAATTAGGAAAAACACCATTAAAATAAAAATTAAATTAAAATTAACATGGAATGTTCTGGAACCGTTCCAAATCCATCATGGAGGTAAATATAACAAGAAATAATTAGAAAATAAAAATTAAAAAATAGAAACAAAAATGATGGCACTAAAATTGCCATTAAAAATATCAAAATTAAAAAATAGAAAATTCTAGAATAAAAAGAATTCGAGTTTGTTTTAATGCATCAATACATACACGTGTACTTGCACACACAAAAATATGTATATATACCGACGCATTTTAGTCACAAAAACACTCTTTTGTGCCAAAAAAAATATTTTCTGGAAGAAACTTGCAACCTTATTCAATAGTGAGTTTTGATATTTTATTTATTAATGTTTGATGATATTATTAATTGTATTAAGTTTTGATTATTTATTGAGGTTTATTAATATTATCAGTTGTGTCTCAACCTACTCTTTTTAAATTTTCTTTTGTACGAACGATCAGCGGCGTATTGATACACCTGCGTCTCTGTTCGGTCCTACATTCAATAATTTATAAAATCTACCACGACAACATGCAGACACGCATTATCTTTATTATATTCTTTTTTTGTTCGGGTCATTCGGAGGTCGCACCACTTCATGGTCCTGCCATGGAGTTAAGTCGATGAAATCCTCTGTCTGACTCTACATATTTATTATAGGTCAGCCGTAAAGGGTTGACTTTCCACACAACAGTAAGGTTTGTCGTAGTGGTCACAATTTGGGCTGCGAAAGCAAACACTCTTCCCGACTTCAATGCATAACATATTTAAAATCAACATTAAAAATCACTACAATACAAACAATATAAGGTTAATAAACAGAGTAGATCTCAGACCTAAATTAATCACAACTCGACAATTCACACTTAATGTAGACGGTTGAATTCATCAAGAACCGACTCTGCCTATACGTTGTCGAGCATAGATTTGGAAATGTCTCAAATAAATTTTCTAGTAAAGTAAAGATTTTTCTTTAATGATTGATTTAGTAATAATGACATCCATCAAGTGTTCGACATGCGTATCAGCAAGACTTGGATTTGAAATTGAATAGATTTTAAATTGACTATAAAAATACAAATCGTAAACCCATAAGAGTATAAAATATCATCTCAATTTCATAGAATCATGAATTATATTTATAATTATAATCTCTTCTAAAAATAAATTAGGATTAATTATAAAAGTATAAATTATAAATTTGATTTCTAAAAATTATAAATTACCAATCTATATTAACGATAAAAACTATAAATTGTAACCCTATGTCAATTGTAAAGTATAAATTATAATCCTAATTTCCTAAAAGTATAAATTATAATTGGTTATGAAACCGTAAATTGTATCCCCTAGGAGTATAGATTACAAGTTTATACTGACTGTAAACTGTAGACTACAAATTCATGATGATAATAAATTATAATGTCTAAATCCAAAATAACGACATATAAATTCTAACCATATTTCAATTATCAAAATATAAATTATAAACAGGTCTATATAAATTGTAAATGTATCTTGATTATAAAAATACAATCCATAAATACTTATATATAAATTTTAGTTATAAAATTATAAATTATAAATAGTTATATATAATTATAAATGTATCTGGGTTATAAAATACAAGCTATAAATAGCTATCTGTAAAATTTTGATTATAAAAATCTAAATTATAAATAGTTATATATAAATTATACATGTATCCTGATTATAAAAGTATAAACTACAAATAGTTATAGATAAATTTCGACTACAAAAATATAAATTATAAATAATTATATATAAATTTTGATTATAAAATATAAAGTATAAATGGTTATATATAAATTATACATGTATCTTGATTCTAAAAATATAAACTATAAATAGTTATAGATAAATTTTGACTATGAAAATATAAATTATAAATAATTATATATAAATTTTGATTATAAAATATAAAGCATAAGTGGTTATATATAAATTATACATGTATCCTGATTATAAAAGTATAAACTATAAATAGTAATAGATAAATTTCGACTACAAAAATATAAATTATAAATAATTATATATAAATTTTGATTATAAAATATAAAGTATAAATAGCTATATATAAATTAAGAATGGATCTTGATTAGTAAAATATAAATTATAAATAGCTATATAACAATTATAATGTATAGAAATATAAATCATAAATCATACCTAAAGTATAAACTAGAATTCAATATTAAATACCCAATTCCTAAAAAGTCTAACCTACCTGAGTTATAACGTCTAATCTTAGTTTACATTTAGATATATGATCCTATGCCAGGAATATAAAATATAATTTTGTGTTAAATTATAAATTATAAATGCATACAAATTAAACTAGGAAATATAATTCGCATTATTATTATCGTTATTATTATTATTATCATTATTATTATTACTATTATTATTATTATTATTATTATTATTATTATTATTATTATTATTATTATTATTATTATTACTATTATTATTATTATTATTATCATCATGATTATTATTATCATTGGTTATAGATCCTTATCCTTATTATTATTATTATTATTATTATTATTATTATTATTATTATTATTATTATTAGTATTATTATTATCATTATTACCATTATCCTTATTATTATTATTATTATTATTATTATTATTATTATTATTATTATTATTATTATCATTATTACTATTATTATACTATTATCTTCCAAAAAAAATCAAAATTTGATCGAATTATCGATTTAGGATTTCCCCCACAACTAAATTTAGAATCAACACCCTTTGCTCCAATAAGAATGGTCATAATTCCTAAAATCTATTTTTAGTAACCCCCCCCCCCCACGGAGAAAATGTTAGGGCTTTTTATTTTAATTGAAAATATGGGTGGATGTATACATTGGGGCATATGTGTAAATGTAAGTAGCTATACTTATATAATAATTTGATTTGGTCCAAGCTTAGCAGTATCGGACACATCTTAGCTAACTTAGCTCCCCTGAAACTAGGAACCAGATAAAGCTTGCTTTAATAACTTGAAATGAGTAATTAAGTTTATTTATATTACCAGTAAAGTATGGAAACAAATAGTATAGATTACCGAAACATCTAAAAGACAACTTTATAAATTATTAATAGATTGTGAATGTGCACTTTACCTAAAATATAAAAGCATTGTCACAAGGAATCACTAAATTTTATTACTTAACAAATTACAAGTGTGAAATCGTTATAAACCATAAAGCGAAATTATCAGTAAGGAGTCGTATGACAAATCGTCCATCTCCGTCCGAGTAAGAATTCCCATCAAACGTACCTGAAAATGCAAATTTATTGCTAATAAATAAATTACTTCCAAACTAGCAAAAGGAGATTGCACCACTCATGACGAGCACAACCGAGGGAGAAGTAAGCAAACGAGAAACTAAGCTCGCCACTAATATTTATCGCCCCGATGTACCCGAATTTAGTGGTAAATTACCCGATTTCATAAAATCATAAAAAACTTATATAATAAATTTTAAATTACAATCTAGTGGTAAACAAAATTCTGAAAATTCAAATAGTTAAGTTAAACAAAATGAATTTCCAATAATTTTTAGGATATTATCAGATAAGGTGTAGGATTTATTGCATTAATACTGAAGGGTATTAAATTTTTTTTATTCATTAATTAGAAGGATAAAATAAGAAAACTTAATTTCGAAATTCTAAGTTATAGTTGTAGTTATTTCGCTAGTTATATTACTCCATTAAATTCGTCAACTAAGTTACAAACCTAAGAAATAGTTAATTTAGAATGCAAAGTTGTAATGAAGAACTCCGTTGCAAATGCCCTTTCCCCGTACGTCTTTATCATCATTTCATTCGATAAGTTTCATAGACTTCATGTTAAAATTAAAACTCGGGCAATACCTTAGTAGTTTCGCCCGCCTGTCTATGTTTTCGTCGGGTATGTTGGAGTTCTTAGGGTTGAACGATGGCAGAGTGAAATAGCAGGTTGAGGTAGCAGTTAATAAAAATCCCGTGTTTTAAGACTCATCTCAGACTGTGTAAAGTGTCCTGATTTAGATTTGCATTGCAGAAATGTCTCACTCTCTGACGATTCCAGCGATGGGGAAGCCGACAGGCAGATGATCACCCGGCTCCGCACCCGGTACATCTGCTACCGCATTCATGATTAGAACCGCGGTCTGGATCTGGATAATTTTGGCCCAGTTATCCGAAGTGGCCCAGAACCTGACGCCCCGGCGTGGGTGAAGACGGAACCCATGAACGACTTATTACAGGAGGCCCGCGATCGAGCGGCCATCGAAGTGGAGGCTGCCCAAATGCGGCTAAAGAAAATCGAGCTCCAGCTCCGGGCCAAAAGGGAAGGAGTGCTCTTGGAAGATTTAGAAGATGCCGAGGCGCCCCCACGAAAGAGAGGAAGGCCCCGCAAGTGCCCAGCGTGAACTATTGACGATCTTTACACTTTGTATTATGACAAATGATATTTGACTTGTCTTAACCAGTTTTTCTTTTGTATCTCGTACAATAAATTAGCTAATTATAATTTTCCTTATGTACCTCGTTTAATAAATTATTTTGTTGTCAAGTTGTGGGTTTTAGCGATTATAGTATACCTTAGTGTCAGGCGACCGACGTTAATTAATGATTTTGCTAAATGATTAAATGAATTTCCTTTTGTATGGATGCGGGTAATAAATTTCTTTATGATTTAGTGTTTAAATTATTCGAAAATCTGCGCAAAGACCGGGAACAGACCCAAAAACAGGTCGAAGATCTCCGAGTCCGGGTCGACAAACTCAAGGGGAAGTGCCGGGAGTTCGAGGGCACCTGGTTCAGCCCCGCAGATATGAAGAAGAAGACCGCACAGATCCTCCAGCTTCAGGCCCAAGCCACACAGGACCAGATGGAAATCCGCGCATTAAAATTACAAGTGCGCGCGCTAGAAACCAAGCGAAACGAGCAAACCATACCCGAAGCCGCAATGAGACAAATCCGGCCGCTGACCGTAGAACTGGCAGCGATATACCCCCCCCCCCCCCCCCCGGCCGCGGTAAACAAACCCAAACGGAAGCGGTAGGACGCAATATCAGAGAGAAGCTAAAGAAAGCCAGGTTGGCCGAACATGAACGCCAAGATAAATCAACACCGACGCAAACGTCTGTGATGTGACTAACCAGTTATGCCAACGATTCATTTTAAATCTTATTAAATTGGTGTATATTTTTCAAATTTTATTAAATTGGTATGTGAGGTATTTTGTTTTATAATTGCTTGGTGACTGAAAATTTGAGGTATGGAGGTTTGGGAAAACAATTTCGGTAAGGGACCTGAGTAAATCGGACACAAACCTTCTAACGGTAGTCCGTGGACCCATAGAGTACTCGACAATTATAGTGCCCTTGGTGCGCTTACTTTTTGCGAGTACTCAATCCCTTGGTGCAGTACCAACGTTGATTACTCAACGGGTACCAAGCGGAAAACAACGTTGTATTTTGGGTTACGCTGGTAACAGCACTAAATAACAAACATTCGACCACCTGTAATCCACCAGTACTAACAACTATCTACAAGTACCAACCTAAATTCAATGACCTACCAAGTATTTTTTATACCAATTCATTAAATTTATAAAATTATTTTATATACAAATTAACTCTACTTTGAATTTATTTTTATTTTTAAACAAAGTTTTAAACAAGTTATAATTAAATTATTTTTCGTTAAAATGATTATATAAAGATGAACTGTAAAATAAATATTATTACTTGGAAATACGTTTATTTGTCATTGGAAATTTAGTTTTCTTACATAAATTATTACCAAAAATTTAATATCTTTATAAAAATATTAAAGCTTAAGTAAATAACATTAATTAAATTAATCTAACAACCAAGTACTTACAACTTAACACTAACAACTAGACACAAACTACTAGATACTGTTTACATAGTACAAGATATCAACAACATCAACAACCTACAACTAGATACCAACAACCTGTTACCAAATACCAAGAACCTGTTACCGAATAGGTACTGTAATGTATTGTAATTCTTTATTTTTTTTTGTTTGTTAGTTGTATGGTTCGAATGTAAATAACAATTCTGCATGTTGCACGTGGAGAAGGTTTTTTATCCTTTTTTTTAAAAAAAAATAAACTATATAGCGATAATTTACCATAGTAAATTAACGCTATTGAAAATGGATAACCAAATAAAAAAATCAATTACTTGAATTATAAATTTTATGAATAACTTGTATATTTCTAATTCAAATAACAACCAGAATATTCGGTCGGCTAATATATCCAAATAATAAACAGAATATTCCATCTGCTACTATATCCAAATAACAAACAGAATATTCCATCGTCTAATATATCCAAATAACAAACAGAATATTCCATCGTCTACTATATCCAAATAACAAACAGAATATTCCATCTGCTATTATATCCAAATAACAAACAGAATATTCCATCGTCTACTATATCGAAATAATAAACAGAATATTCAATCGTCAACCAATATTCAAATAATAAACAGAATAAAACCCTTTTCTCATTGATTGATCAAATTCTTCATCGATTTCAACCAAATTTTATTATTCATTGAACTATATGATAAATTATCCAAAAATATATTAAAAGAATTGGCTATTATTTCAAACTCAACTACCATTCATGGTTTGACATGTGATAATTTAAGTAAGAAATAATCCTTATATGAATAATGTGATATGACCTAAAGTGGGTGGAATTTCATGAATCTTTGAAGATATAGTCGGTTGGATATAAACAGGGGAAAGAATTATTTGGTGAGGCATCGGTTAATATGGGAATATTCTAAGGGGGGGGGATATATTCAATTAAAAGTGAATTGTACAATAATGTTTATTTTAAATTTCGAGTATAGTGATAGAACCAAAAAAATTGTAATTATAACTGGTTTTATCAAATGATTTACTAAAATCCTGAGAAGGACTCTGGCAGGCAACATATATAGAGAAAATAATTGCACAATGAAAAACTGCCAGATACCGAAAGATATGTGCTTTAGAAAAAATACATTATTTGCAGCAAAAGGCTTATTATCATTTTATTGTTTTAAATAATAAATGCTGCTACCAAGAAATCATCACGTTATATTATTATTATTATTATTATTATTGTTATTATTATTATTATTATTATTATTATTATTATTATTATTATTATTATTATTATTATTATTATTATTATTATTATTATTATTATTATTATTATTATTATTATTATTATTATTATTATTATTATTATTATTATTATGAGTATTATAATTGAAATAAAAAGTTCCATTTTCCTTAAAAACTTTTGAACTAAATTTAGCAGTTAAAATCATTGTTTCAATATTATGTTTTTACTTTTTAATCAAAATCAGAACTGCGTAAAATCATGTTGTATAAATAAAAATAAAAACAAAAATATAACAAAATTACAAATTGCAATTGTTATAGGATTTTCTGCTTTCTTATTATTAGTTTTATTTGATTTCAATTTGTACATTTATTTATTCGGGATAATTATAGGACAGGACATCTGAAGCATATATTTACATAAACCTATAATTATGAATGTAGCAAAACATTTATATAAAAAATGTGCTGCTCAACTCGGAATCCTTTCTACCACACGAAACTGCATTATATAAAGGAATGTTACTATTATTTTATGTTACAAAACCTTCAAGTCCCATTTGTATATTTAGATATAAAGTCGGCAGTGAAATCCGCCGCCTCTCAAACCTTGGCTTGTCCAAAAATAAAATCCAATGCTTCAAAGTCATGAATTAATTTGCCTTTCCTAAAACCGAACGAATGTTAATATAAAAGAGAACACATCATGTATAACTATTCATTAGCAAACATCAGGTAAAATGCTTTTATAAATTTTATTCAATGTTTTAATCTTGTGTTTGATTTAGACATCACCATGAGATTCTTCGTGCCATCAGCCGTTATTCTGCTATTTGTGTTCCTTCTGATATCCGTAACGCACGATTCTACCAGTGCAAATAAGTTAACAACATTTGCTAGAGCAAGTAGACAAAACTTTGATTCCTTTCCTTTTGGTAAACCTGGAAAAGCTAACACAAGCAAAACAGTTTCAAAAGGTGGCAAAAAAGGATGAAATTTTATAGGCAACAATCGGTGATGGGCCTCCAGTCCCTACTCGGTCTACTTTGTTTAACAAAATAGACAAATTTATTCATTCATAATTTAATTTTTGATTCATGTTTACGTTATTTTAATTTGTTTACATTAGAAATTCAATAACAAATACGAAACGAATAAGATAAATAATAATCAGCTGCAATTTCAAAAAATTCAATTGTAATCTAGAAACTTTTTACAGCTTTTACGTGAATAAAGTCTGCGTAACTCATTTTTGCTGTTACTTAATGCTCATTGGCTAGCAAATCAAGATTGCGCATCCTGCTTTGGCCAATTGAATTTCTTTTGTACTCCTTTATAATTTCCAGTTTGCTGAATGAGCTTTCAACACTAGCTACTGTAACCGGAAGTTGACAACATAAAAGCAGTATAGATTTCCAAAATTTCACTTCTAGGCAGCTGTACTTTGTGAGAAGCAATTCTGAAAAAGCTTTTATGGACATGCTTTCCTTTAATTCTTTTTCACTAGAGAATATGCATGCAGAAACTGAATGTGAAATGCAGAGGATATCACTTCTGGGTATTTCTTTTCCAGGTTGGGGCATAAGTCTAAAATATCTGCTTCAAACAAATTGAAAATGATTTTAGCTCAAGAAAACCTAAATATTAAGGTAATTGTTTGCATCCTAGTGAAACGCTGCTTAATCTGAGTATTCTTTTTGTCCAAAACGAAATAAAATACTTCAAATCTGAATAAATATTCCTTGTTATCAAAGCGATTATCTGATGCTAACTCATCGAAATGTCGTTTAGTCCGTGTCTGTCTTCTTGCTTGAAGCGTGGCATCAATTCCCCACTTTTGGCTTGTTCTTCAGCTTCTAATTTGAGTTGTTCATGCGATTTTCTAAAGTCCTGAATATTTTAACTGACACGATTTAAAACACATGAAGCATCAGGTAAGTCCATGTCTTTCTTCTGAAGAGTTTTGAACGCACAATTAATTTCGCACATCACCTTGTATAGAAATACACTGACAAAAAACAAAATCAAATGCTGCCATGTCTCCTTTATTTGAATTGCATCATCTCTCTCCTCCTTTTTTTCGATTTAAGACTGATTTCTGTCAGAGCTTTTAATATATCAACATAACGAACTTTAACAGCTGTCATGGACTGTAACCGACCAGACCAACGAGTCGGATTGAGGTTTTTTAAAGTAATCTCAGACTCTCCAGTAAATGAAGAAAGAAGATCCCACCTGTTTATGCTGTTTCCAAAAAATGCTTATATATATCCTGAAGAGTGGTAAAATATGACGATACTTCATGGGCACCACTAACGCAGTCATTAATTAGTAAATTCAGATTGTGAATGACACAATGCACATACTCTGCATTTGGTTGGATCCGTTTAATCCTTCTTTGTACACCATTGTAAGCACCGCTCATAACCGCTCATAAATATCCTTGTCTATAGCATTTCTCTCTAAGGGATGTTCATTTCCTTCAGACCTTCCGCTGAATGATCCCTTTAATTCGTAAAATCTAAGAAAAGTTTCACAAATTTCAAATTGTGTTGGTTGCTGATTATCATTCCTAATTATGTGGACATGTCGTATTGTAATACTTAGCTGACCGAGTTTTGTGTTGTCTTGATATGTGTCAAGCATAAGAATATAAAATGGTGATGAATCAGTTTAGATATCAATTCCTTTTGTCATATAGTAATAATATCTTTCACTAAAACATCTATTTTGTTGGCTGGGATCTTTAGGAAATGATCTTTTCGGTCTATGAGGTAACAGATTTATTATTAATCTCTTTGTTTCATCAGAAATATTTTGATTTAAATATTATCCAAGATCAGAGGTAACTCATTCAATTCCATGATTGTCGTACTTATTATTTCAAATTTATTTGTTGATTGGTGCTTCTACCTTATTCTCTGATCGAGTCTAGTAATCTAGTTTTTATCTTTCCTTTCTTAGCTTCTTCGTAAGCCATTTGACATTGAACACACGTTTCACATTTAGTTCTGGACACATGTCTGCATTTTGGTGATTAACACCCTCTCTATATTCAACGATAATATCTAAACTGCTCAAATAATTGATCAAGGTTTGAATTGTGAAGTAATTGGCTTCTTGGTTGTCATCATAAACGTGATCGCCTTGTGGTCTGTCCTTAGCGTGAATCTTCTTCCGTAGAGATAGTGCATAAAATGAATACAAAAATAGTATACCGTCAATAGTTCCTTCCTTGTAATGCAATATCCTTTTTCATGGCTCGTCATCGAGTGTGATCCATACGCAATTACTCTCTCCTTATCATCTTTATCTCTTTGTGAAAGCACTGCTCCAATGGTATCAAAACTGGCATCAGTATCTAAAATGAACTCCTATCTCAGATCTGGAAAGCATAGGATCAGGGATGTTGTGAGTGCTAAATTCAATCCCTCGAATACGTTATTCGTTCCTTCAGTCCATTCAAATCTTTTGTTACTCGGACCTCTACATAATTGTTCTAACATCCTTGCTTTCTTTGATTGCTCACTGATGAATCTTCTATAATAATTGCAAATGCCTAGAAAGCTTCGAAGTTTTTTACGCAACTTGGCTTCCCAAAGTTTTGTAAGGCCTGAATCTTAGAAGGATCGGGCTATACTCCTTCAGAATGTCATCCAAATACACCATTGCTCCATTATTTTGCCTATTACCTTTGTCATCATTTCCTGGAAAGTACTTGGTGCTGCAGCAATTCCAAACGGCATTCTATTGAATCAGTATTGCCATTTCTTTGTTGAGAATGTGGTTTTCTCATGCGCTTCTTCGAATAAATTCACTTGGTAATATGCAATACCAAGATCAATTGAGCTAAAATAAACAGACCCTCCTAACAAATCTAACATCTCACCTATGTTTGTCATTGGGAATGACTGCCTCTATGTTACTGCATTCAGCTGTCTGAAATCCAGGCATAGGCTAATATCTTTTTTTCTCTTTTTTCCATACGCAGATTAACGGCGTGTTCCATGGGTAGTTGCATTTCCGTATAATCCCGTTTTCGTACAAAATTTGTATTGCTTGTTCAATTTTTGTTTCCAAATTCAATGGTTGACGATATGGTTTTATGTTTATTGGATCACTTCTTGTAATTATCTTATGTTTTACTAAATGCGTTCGACCCACATCCAATTTATCCGCCATAAAAACGTTTCCACTGTTCGTTATTATTTCCTTTAATTTACTATCTTCATTAATTTATAGATTTTCCAATCTTTCGCCATCCTTTATTTGTCTGCCGAATTTTGCTTCAATGTTACAAATATAGTTCTTGTCTTTCTCACTAGATTCGACATCTTTCTTTTTTGCCAGCCTATATCCAAATGCTTCTTGTAATTCTACTCCTCCAATCACCTCTGGTGTCACTTTCTCTGCCACAATGAATCTAACTTCCTTGGAAATATCACCGATAGTTACTTTAACGTTTGTTCTTCTAATTTTGTCTATCGCACTTTCGTTTGCACATCATAACTTATCGTCCCTTCCTACATTATCCCACTTTTCTACCCCTTAAGAATATCCCATCCACTTTTCTGTTAGTATATGGCTTCAACCAACTCCTCTACTGGCGGAGCCCTGTTGTTTGGGTACGTCCTACTAAAATTATCTTCATTTGTCTCTACGCACGATTTCATTTCCTCTTCTTCTTCGATTCCATTAATCCGGCTGTATCTGTTTCTTGTCGGTCTTTGTTTCTCTATCGTTTTCTTGTAACTCGACTTTGTATAACATTCTTAGGATCTATGACCATTTTTGTTGCATCTGTTACACCGTATTTCTTGACAGAAGCTTCTTATATGACCTTCTTTCCCACAACCAAAATATCTTGGCACTTTTTTATCTGGACAATTTTTACTTATATGTCCGCTCTGTGACACGTCCAGCACTCGATCTTATTTCATAATTTTTTTTCATCTTTTTGCTTGTACTGTCCTCTTCTCTGTGGATCCTGATAGACCATTCTTGCATAACATTTCATAGTCGACTTTATCCATCAGAATTAATGTTTCCTTTATTTCCTCTGTGCTTTTTATCTTCCGCAATATTAATTCTTTCTCAACTTCTTTATTCTCAGCACATACTATCAACATCTTTGCTGTTTTTCCTCTTTGGTGAATTCTTTATTCTCAAACAACCTGTCGACAAAGTCCTCCACATTTTTACAATATGTTTCAATCTCTTTACCTCTTCTTTTATAATTCAATAAACTTTCCATATCCTTTATTACGTCTCTTTCGTAATCAAATGCCATTCGTAACCTGGATTGAAATCCTTCTGCTTCTTTAACTGTCTTCGCATATTTCTCCAATAGATCCTCGTTGATCATGCATGCAGTCAATCTTTCCTGTTCTTTTTTATTGATGCCTTTAGCATCGAAATAAATCTCGCATCTTCTAATGAATTTTTCCAAGTCATCACCTTGACAAAACACCTTTGGCAATAATCTTTCGGTAATCGTGTCGGTGTTTACCCCTGCCACCATATTAGGATTCTCATCTGTTACAACTTTAATATCTGTTTGCAAATCACTAAATAATTCCTTAAATTTTATTCAATAAATTTTACACTCAAAATCTTGTCTTTCCTATTTTTGTTATTTAAACAAATTTCAATTTTCCTTTTAAAATATTTTTCGATAAAAATATTTTTTAAGAATGCCAAATTTCAGTCTTCTTTTTAAAATATTTTTTCAACAAAAATATTTTTTTAAAATTTAACAAAATTTCTAATTAAATCTTTAAGAATCTATCAAATTCCTCATATTATTGTTAAATATTTTAAAATAATCAAAATAATAAAATGATATTATAATTGTATGACTATTAAATTTACAATACAAGTGCATAATTAACAAAGACTTTGCAATAAATGGTCATGATTAACTAAGACATTAGGAATTTGTTTCAGGTGATCATGGCAGTAATATCAGAGGAGAATCAATGGACAGAAGAAAAGCATCATTTTCATTATTATATATCAACGGTGGGCAAATGCGGCTCTTCGTTGAGTAAACTGCGGCTCATTGATAATTGAATTTTTGATAATTGAATTTGAAAATTGAATTCGATTTTTTTATTTTGAAATTTTTTCAACTGAATTTTTAAAAAAAAATTTTTTGTTGCAATTGTATTTTCATAAATGTTAAAAATTATGAGATTTAAAATATAAGAAATATTTACCTCTGGTTTTAAGGGAAATGTTATATTTACAAGAGTTTTTGCACATCTTTAAACACAAAACAATTTTCAAATCATTTTATATATAATGAATATTTCATGAATTGTAAATTTCCATATATGTAAATAACACTATTTTAAAAATTAATACAAAATACTAATATTAATAAAACAAAATGAATTAATAATAAATGTGTTTTAATCAAAAAAGTAAATTTTCTTCTGCTTTTCGAGCATCTTCATGGTTCTTGCGAAGATCTTTTAACATTTCCCATTTTGATGAACCCATGGGTATATTTCTTTCTGAATAATCTAAAAATAATATTATATGGATTATTATAAATTTTATACCATTATAGAAATTCCCTTCACCATATCACCCAAATTTGGTAGTTGCGTTCGCGCCCAATATATTTAAACTTTTATTACAATTACCAAGATGATTTCATATATCATACTATTCGATTTTTGAAAATTTTCTCCATCATAGCACCTTCATTAACATAATTCATTTGACTTGGGGTTCAGTAGGAACCGGAATTAAAGGTATTAGGAAAGCTTTGAGTTAAATAAAAAAATTAATTATTAATAGTATTAAATAAATACCAATAAAAGATTTAAAATTACTAAGTTTAGAGCTTAATTATAAATAGTAATAAACAATTACTACATAATTACTATAAATACTATATATAATTACTATATTATTACAATTTTAAATAATAATAGTATTTTATTATATATAAATACACATATTTAGTAATTAAATAATTACTAAAAATAGACGTAGTCAAATAAAAAATAGTATATATATATAATTATAAATTTAGTTGTAGGGGGGACAAAAATATTACAGAGATAATAAACGAGTATTCTTAAAGAAAGCGATTAAAAATTTTTAGAAGGCTCACAATTAGCAACATTAGTGAATTTCTCGATTGAGCACACATCTCGAGTTAATTTAAATCATCTATTGGAATTAATATTGATTGAAATACAATTGGAATTAAGTCGACATAGATAACCATTTTCGGGTTTATCTATATTCAGCAAGGATCAATAAATAGTTAGTTTTTATTATTAAATATAGTATTCTTTTTAACAAATAAAGGGCACAGTCATCAGCCAACACTTTTTGTAGCTGTTTTAAAGAAAACTATTAACCATTTATCTGGGTTAATAGTATCGCGGTTAAATTTCGGGAATCCCTCCTCTTTATCCTTTCACCTATATCGGGCTGTTGGCGCATTTAGGGCCAGCCTTGATTCTTTGAAATAATCTTTAGGGCGGTTTGTATAACCGATATCTGTACTTCAGCGTGCAGCTAGTTATTTTTTGGTTGATTTTTGATTGATTTTTGATTTTTAGGAAATTTTAATTAATTTTGTACTTTTATTGCTTTTATCCCAACATTAGTATCATTATTATCATTATTATCAATATTATCATTATTATTATTATTATTATTGTTATTATATTATTATTATTATTATTATTATTATTATTATTATTATTATTATTATTTATTTTTTTAAAACCTTTGAACTAAATTGACCAATGAAAATCATGGTTTCAATATTATGATTTTTAATTTTTTATTGGACAGGACACCTGAAGCATACATTTACATAAACCTATAATTATGAATGTAACAAAGCCTTTATATAAAAGTTGTGCGGCTCAACTCGGAATCCTTTCTACCACACGAAATTGCATTATATAAAAGAATGTTACTATTATTTTATGTTACAAAACCTTCAAGTTCCCTTTGTATATTTAGATATAAAGTCGGCAGTGAAATCCGCCGCCTCTCAAACCATGCCTTGGCCAAAAATAAAATGCAATTTGCCTTTCCTAAAACCGAACGAATGTTAATATAAAAGAGAACACGTCATGTATAACTATTCATTAGCAAACATCAGGTAAAATGCTTTTATAAATTTCATTCAATGTTTTAATCTTGAGTTTGATTTAGATATCACCATGAAATGCTTCGTGCCATCAGCCGTTATTCTGCTATTTGTGTTCCTTCTGATATCCGTAACGCACGATTCTACCAGTGCAAATAAGTTGACAACATTAGCTAGAGCTAGTAGACAATTTGAGAAATTCCCAATTTTTGGTTTTGGAGATTACAAAGGGAAAACAGTACCAAAAGGAGGCAAAAAAGGATGAAATTATATAAGCAACAATCGGTGCTGGGCCTCCAGTCGCACAAAATAATAAATCCAAAATAGACAAATTTATTTCATAAAAAATTATTCATTCATAATTTAATTTTTGATGCATGTTTACGTTATTTTAATCCAGCGGTTCTCAAATTCTTTGAAATTTTTTGCGAGGCGGTCCCTTTAAAAATTGTTAGATAGCTTGCGGACCCCTAATAATAAAAAATAAAAAAGGTATAGCAAATAAAACATATATATTGAGAAAATATTACATCGTAAAAGTTAAATAACAATTTTAATGCGACGGATGCAGGCGTTTTTCCAGAACTAGAGCTTCTAGGTTTGACTTTGTCTTGGCCAGTGCAACTCGCATATCATTTTTTGATGTTTTTTTTAAATGATTTAAAAAAATGATTTAAAAAGATAAATATGCGTTAGTTCGTCGCGGTCCCCTAGGGGACCGCGGACCCCACTTTGAGAACCGCTTTGAGATTTTCTAAAGTAAACAGATTAAAATTTAATCTGTTTACTTTAGAAATTCAATAACATATACGAGACGAATAAGATAAATAATAATCAGCTGCAATTAAAAAAAATCAATTGTAAATCTATTTGGTTTCCACATTTCAAATATTGCACATGCTTCAATGTGCTGTTGTGAAGCACTTTGTGTTTTTATGGGTGGGGATAAATTTCTCCAATCTTTTATACCAGAACGCCATTGACTATTAATATTTGAGGACAGCCAACAAAGCTCACAATAGGCAGCATCCAATATAGTGGAATAACAGAGCCACAAGCGTTGTGTTATGCTGCCATAGAGTAATAATAACTTTAACTAAACATCTATTTTGTTGGCAGGGACCTTTAGGATATGTTCATTTTGACCTATAAGCGGACAGATTTATTATTAATCTCTTTGTTTCATCAGAAATATTTTGAATTAAATATTATCCAAGATCAGAGGTAACTCATTTAATTCCATGAATGTCAGTTACTTCTTCGATGATTTCATTAATATCCAATAACCTGACGTCATCATCATGACTCCGCTCATCTATTGCATTGCCTTCTGCAGCAAGTTCTGCTGGTGGTATATTTGCATGACTGCCTGTATTTCTTCTGAGAAAAAAATCAAGTTTTGGTAATTTGTTTAATTTTTCGTTTTGCTGTTTAAGTTTTCTTTTAAGTGCTTAACTCAATGTTTTTGATTTCATCCTGTTTGAGTCATCCATATTTAATCAGTAGTATCTAAATTTCAATTATTTTTTAAATTGTAAGATTTTACAATTCTCAGAAATCTGTCAGCACTCAACTGGACACTGTTGGGTTTTAATATTTCTTTGTCTGTACTCTCTGACTCCTCGTGCCCCTTTATTTTTTTCGTGTAAATTAAAAGAATATTTAAAAATTTAAGGTTTTAGTGTTAAATCTATGACAAATTTAATTAATTTCTTGTTAATTTGCTATATTTTATTGACTTGTTTTTAAATTTAATTTTAAATAAAAATTATTTTTAATGACAGTTAGGTTAATAATTAGAGTTTTTACAATAATCAATAATTGAAAACTTACATGTATATAGTATGATATTCATTAATCAGTGTTGAACAGGCTTGACAATTGTGTACATTCTTCTCGTGACATTTAGAACAAACAATTACGTGACCACACGATAAATACAAAACCGAAATTTGATTTTCTTTACAAATTGAACAAGTTAAATACCTATTCTTAATATCATTCTGTTTTTCCTTTAGCTTATTTTCAATCAAATCGACTTTTGCTCTCCATTCGTAAATCAATCTACTATATCCCGGTTTCAACCATAAATACATGCAACTCTTAAAGTATACATTCATTGAATCGTTGTTTACCCCTGTTTTGTCTAAATACATTAAATAACTAGATAACTTCAAAATGTATTTTATCATAAATCAAATAAATATTTAATAGAGGAATGTTTAAAAATTTTTAAAATATTTATGATTTCCTTATCAGTGTAAGTATCATGATTATTTGTGGTGGATTTCTTTATTAATGATTTTGAATTGTCAACTTCTAAACAACCATGAATACCAATCTCAAAGATTATATACGCTAACACAGTCAATATTAGATCTCGGTTTGTGTTAGCTCCTGAATTACCGCTTCCTCAAAAATTCCCTTTCTTCATAATTTCTTTTAATTATCGACGGTAACCTCTTTTTTAATTCCGTTGCTAATTTCTTTAAAACTCTTTCATCTTCTTCTGGAGTATCATCTCCTTCTGTTTCAGTTTCCTCTAACAAATACAATTCCGTAACTAGACTTTTTAATATGCGCTCAGTTTCGCTCGATTCATCTAAACTCAACTGCTTTTTGTCGTATTTTCTTTGCCTTTACACTCCAATGTTCCTGATAATATTCAATTCTTTGATCTACAATATTTAACGCTATTATCAAAGACTTCGCACTATTGTCTGCTACCCCATAATCATTACCTAGTTTTCGGATTATCTCTTTTAACTTTGCCTGATAACTTGTCGGTTTATAAGTATACGGTAAAATGCATTCAAACACTCTTTCTTTCATATCCCGATCCATTTCGCATTAATTTCATCTTTATCCCCTGCATATAGAGTATCTTGTAAATCTGCTAGAACTTTGCCCCAATTATGTCCACCTGAATTCAAAGTATTAACTGCATTAACTACATTTACTTTATTTTTCCAGCCTGGTATCAAACCGCAATCTACCAATACTCCTTGTCTTCCAGATTCTCAAATTTTATTTGCACTTAACATCCACTGTATTGACGCAGTATGTGCTCTTTTAGCTCTCTGATTTATCCGTAGGCGTTGACACGGAATTGGCACTTCACATTATCAAGTCCAGTCGTTTGCACTATGATATCAGCTAGATCCCTTGTTGACTGTAAAGCCTTGCCAAACTTCTGCATTTGTTTAAGTATCTCATCGTCTCTGTTTACCGTGAATAGCTTTACTCATAATTTTATTGCTCTTTTCAGTTCACTCTGGGTTAATGACATCAAACTGAATTCTGCGATCCATCGTTTCAACTGGGAGTTGTCAGTTTCCATTCTCGCAAGTCATCTTTCAACTCGGGCTAACAATGTCGTCGGATTCTCATCTGATTCAATTGTTCTTACTTTTGTGGCGGGTTTTTCCTCACCTTCTGACACTGTTCCAAATATCATATGAGATTCAGTTTCCTCGTCTGATTCGAATTTAGCCACTAATTTGTTCAACTTTTGTCGTATTTCGTATTTGTTGCATTTCTCGAAATTTATTTTGTCTTGAAATTCATCTGTTTGCGCACATGTCATATTACTGGTAGTTAGCATATCTTCTTGGAACCTGATCGATTTCTTTAATATAAGTCTGCTAAATCTCTCGGAGTTCCTTGGGAATGATCCGCCATATGACCGTATCCCTTGCACGAATGGAATTGCATTTGTCCATTGGTATTCACTTTGTCTCTTTGTGGTAACGGTGACGTTGACGATGATCTTGATCTAGTGAAACAGTTTCTGCTAATATGCCCTTTCTTCCCGCATCGATAGGATTCGACATCACTGTTTGTCCTTTTGTTATCCGAGAATCTCTTGTTAGGGCTGGGATTTTTCCCATATTTGAACCAACATTGATTTGAGTAGTGTCCGGACTTTTTGCAATGTTCGTACTGAGGGTTATTTACCTGTCCATTTGATTGCACGTTCATGGCTAATCTATTTGCTTGAAATCTATTGTTCGGTCTCAATATTGGACTGCTGATTTTGTTTATTTTCTTTTCATCCCATGGTGCTCTCACAGGAGTAATTGACCGCTCACGTCTCTCCACATTACCTCCAAAAGCATCTGATCTTTTTCAAGTTCAGCTCGATCTTCATGGCTTTCTTCACGAGTTCATCGAAATTCGAAAAATCCACATAATATAGGGCCATTTTGATTTCGGAGTGAGCTCCGGTTATAAACTGATCTTGTAACAACTTTATAACCTGATTGGCCATATCTACTTGATCTGGTTTGACTTCAAAGGCTTTATCTGCTAAAGTGGTCAGATGATAAGCAAACTCACTGACCGATTCATCTAGACCTTGAACTCGATTATAGAATTTCTGTCTTATGATTCCTTTGATATCTCCACGAACCAATTTCAGTGCCATTGCATCCTTCAATTTGGTCCAATCATTGGCAATGCTTCGTTTATCGACTTGTTGCCAGGCTTCCCGTGCTGCATCCGTAAAATAGAGTGGGAATCTCTGAACCATAATGGCTTGTGTCCATCCATATGCTGAGTGTTAGTGTGTTAATTCCCTATATTGTTCTGAAAGTGTTATTTTAAATTATTTGTTATTTATTTATTTGATAATTCGTGCTGTATTAGAAAAGTTGTAGAACCCAGCCGAGTCTCCTTTAAATGAAACTGTCTTGGGACAGCTGGGGTGAATGTATGTACTGAAAAAAATACTTTATTAAAAACTATCAATAACAGTTTTACAATTCCAAACTTTATTTATTTTAGTCTTTGGCTTCTTTCTTCTTGGATAGTTTCGTTAATGTACGCATACAGATAGTACTTCAAATAGAAATTTATTAGAGTGAATAGGCTAATAGATTTGGGTTAACTTCTTGCCAAGAACAATTTCTAGAATATTCCTAATAATTTATTAGAGTGAATAGGCTAATAGATTTGGATTATATTCTTGCCACGAACAATTTCTAGAATATTTCTAATAATTTTTATTGACTTTTTTAATTTGTGATCCATTTTCTATAGCGATAATTTACTATGGTAAATTATCGCTATATAGTTTATTTTTAAAAAAAAGGATAAAAAACCTTCTCCACGTGCAACGTGCAGAATTGTTACTTACATGGAACTAAAACGACCAACAAATAAAATAAAATAAAATATAACAATACATTACAGAACTTCCCCCTTTAAAACCGGAGGTTAACATTTAAACGGCTTTACATATTTACAAAAAAAAATAAAAATATGTTGCTGTGATTTGTGATGGTTTAGTTGTGTATTTGTTTTGTGTTCTACAACAAACAAAATTATAAAAATTGTACAACTAAACCTTGTGGGTTTTATTGATCGGTATAATCTCTCAACGTTTCCATTTGATTGTGGATTGTATGTTAGTAGGGTATTGTGTGGACCCGGGAACAAAGACATATGACGTCATATCCCCCCCCGGGGGGAGGGGGGTATTTTTAAAAATTAAAAAAAAAAAAATATTACGTTGCGGTATTTTAAAATTTATATTACGTTGCGGTATTTTAAAATGAAAATTTATTTTAATTATTAAATATATTACGTTGCGGTATTTTAAAAAACTTATTTTGACGGTTGACAAAATAAAATTATTATTACACACAATATAGTCTATCCGACAAAATATTCTGTTCCCCCTATGGTCACACACACACACAATGTATAAAAATATTATTAGTGTCCACACATGCAACAAGTTAGTGTTCTCATCGATATATTATTAATCTATATACTCAGAGTTTATCCGACAAAATATTTTCTCCCCCTATGGGTAATGCTCACAAGGGTACTGGTCACGCTCAACAACTCGCAAGGGTATTATTAAACAATGTAACACATATTAATATTATTATTATTATTATTATTATTATTATTATTATTATTATTATTATTATTATTATTATTATATATATATAATTTCAAATTTCTATCACAAATCATGGTTAACAAAAAACATAGTCGAATATTATAAAATTTATAGTATTTTGTTAGCACACACTCGTTATAATAATTAGCAATATAGTTTTTATGGTGTATCAAATCAAAACCTTTCTTTTACATTTATAGTCTATCAACCAATCAGAATCATATGGGATTAGTATAAATAAAACATTATATTTCAAACTATTTTAGAAATGTCGCAACAAAATTTTATGGAAAATGTTCTAAACGGAATTGTCACCGCGAATATAATCGACAGCCTCAATTTCCTGATCAATCGAACTGAACAAATCATTGAAGGTGAACATATCGATTATCAGCAGATGATGGAGATGGAATCCCTGGAAACCAAGAAGTATTACTTCAATAGAATATTTCAGTGTCTTTTCGATGAAGACATGAAATGGACAAGGATAATTGTAGGATTCACCTACATGAAGATAATCATTGAAAAAGGTCAACATGACTCAGAACATTATTATCAGTGGTATTTAGAAGTAAGATTTCTTTTATAATCTATATTTTAATAATATTCATTTCTAGATAATCAAGTCCAAGTTTACCCCATGGATAGAAGCCAATGGCGGATGGGGTGTATTAAATAAACTGGCCTGCAATTTTAAAGAAACTGATGAAATCAAAAGAAAAATGAAAAACTATATAAAACTTACAACTGGAGTTGTTATAATGTATATTTTCTGTAGATATATGAATAAAAATTAATGTTATTGTTTTTAATAGTATATTTAAATAAAAATAATTCAATTTTAAAATTTATTAACACATTCGCAATCGTCATCTCCACATTTCATTATATTTTCAACGACATGATCAATACAATCATTCGTAATATTATCTTTAGGTTCCTCTATAGGTTCATAGATTTCGTCATCAATTTCTTGAGTATCGGTTTCTTCCTGATCGTCAAATCCTGAATCTTGACTCTCAACTACCCAGCCGATATTTAATGCATTTGTACCAGATAATATATCCTCAATTTTTACACCAGATATTTCTGATAATTTTGCTAACAAAAAGTTGATTAATAATTCTAAATAATAAATAATTCGGTATTTAATTAATCATGTTAACCTTTTTCTGCAGTCATTTTCATCACTTTAAAACTATATTATAAGTTTGTTTATAGATTTTCTTTGTTAAATTTGCATGTCATTTGCATTAATGTTGCAATTAATAAAGAGAAAAAACAAATATGACTAATACATTTATTAAATATAACATTAAAATAGTTGTGAAAGTCTAGCAGACATAATTTTCCAAATTGGAGAATACACATCATTATTATCAACTTTATATCCTTGGATTGCAATTGTTATATACCAATTTTCGTTTTCTTTGAAACCGATTTCATCAAAGGAATCATAAAATCTTGCATATCTGTTGTTGAACCAGGCATGTTGATTACAAGATAGATTCGTATTCAACCGTTTGAAAACCTCATCAATAGATTTAATATCTATCATTGAAAGCGTGCCCGATAAGAATTGAAATTTAGTTGGAATTAGCTTGATCGGTGACGCCAATTTCATATTGATTTCTTCTTTTAAAAAATACATTTTATAGTTGTGGAACATTTGAACAGGTTGTACAAGTTCTGGAACAACTTTTGGCTTTTCAGTGCTTGAAATTTTCTTTGTCATCGTAAATAATGATTAAAATGAAATGGTACAGGGTTTTTATACCTATGACTATTGTTTATCAACCAATCAGATTGCTGCATGTCTTTGTTTAAATTGCATGTCATTTGCATTAATGTTGCATTAATGTTTTTATTATAAATATTGTTTTTTATTATTTCTAATATTACTATTATTACTTATTATTATTATTATTTCTATTTCTATTATTTCGATTTACAAAAACAAAACAATTCAACATAAAAATTTATTTTGATACAATCTGACTCGAGTGGTGATTTCTCAGAGTCTTCACCAAACACCATTCAACATATTGTTGATAACAGAAATTGCAACAGCTACATCCGAAAATGCAAGGAGCCTCTGGTTTCATTTCTTTCATCCCCCTTCCTATCTTGATATCCCATAGAAAGGTGTTTATTATATCGAATATCCAGATTCGTGTTTGGTTGTATACCAAATCCGGAATGATAGCTGGATCTCTATCTTGTAGAATTTCATTTAATTCTGGATAATAGAAGCATAATCTTTGCAGGATAATTGATTGATACTGATCTGTAAAAAATATATATATTAATGTAATAATAAAAATTTGAAATTACCATAATTTGCATGCTCTTTCATTGAGGTGATTGCGGAACTTTGTATGTTGTACATTTTTGTTGAATAAATGACAACTAAACCGAAAACATTTTGTTATAAATAATCATCAGCCAATTAGATTTCGACCAATCAGAATCATGCATTTTAATTGCATTGAATTTGCAATGATAAATAATTAATTAAGTGATAATAAAAAATCTAAAAATTCTTTTCCTTCAATTATTGATTTAATTTCAGATATGATATTATCAACTATACATTTGTAATCAATATTTTTTATTCCAAGAATTACTATCTTACCGCTAGCGAATATATTTACACACATAGGGTTATATTTTATATATCTCAAAGCTGGAAACAATTCTGGTTCGTAAAAGCATGGTATTAATTTAGCCAAATTATTTAAATTACAAGAAAAACCTATATCGGAAGTTACGGTTATCGATTGTATTTCTAAATCATAAACATTATATTCACTAGCTTTGATCATTTCTTTACACCCCATAATTCTACATTTACCAGTTTTGAAATATATTATTGGATATTTTTTACTTCTATTGATAAGTTGTTGTGGTTTCCCCATTGGAAATAACATTTTTGATACATCAGCTTTTGCCCTGTAATTTATATTTGAAAGCATTTTAATGAAATAATTATAAAAAACTCTGTTATATATAGTTATTTTAAAAAGGAGTTCATTTAAATTATCAATATAAACAATAATTATATAGTTTAAATTTAAAAAATGGAATTACGAAATGATGCAGTATACCAAATCGTTGGTCCGAGTGGTAGTGGAAAAACATTATTTGTTTGTAAATTACTAAAATCAAATTTGTTCAAAACAAAATTCAACAATATTTATTGGCATAGGGGCGCCGATGAAGAACATGGATTGACACAATCAAGTTTCTGTCAATTGAAAAACATGAAAATAGTAAAGGGTTTTGATAAAAACTGGTCAAGTCGTTTGAAGAAAGATGATGTCATCATTATCGATGATTTGTATCAAGAAGCCAATAAAGAAAAGGATTTTAATAATTTATTCACAAAAATCAGCAGACATGTTGGTGTAACAGTTATTTTCATAACACAAAATCTATTTCATCAAGGTGGTGCACATCGAACACGTAATTTAAATGTACAATATCTAGTTATTTCTTCAAGTTATTCTTCAACAATATAATAATGATCTTAATTAAAATT